>OY783198.1:9706540-9946540 GCA_963678675.1 Xiphydria camelus | reverse complement strand
AGTTATCTACGGAAAGAGAAAATGAATATGGAATAAATAAAATTTGTCTGTTAAATTCGTACTCAATTTTAAAGCTACAAAAAAATTGTTGTCTTTAATTAGACTCTCGTTCGATACGAAAAACTTCCCATTTCTGGCTAATAAATTTTATATCAGCGCTTCTCGTATTATAATTAAATTATAAATAAACTTTTCCTTGAACTTAAAAATTCGAAAGAACATCAGGACCCGCAATAATACTATCCCCTTTTTGAAACAGAAGTGAGACTTTCAAACCGTAAGTGGAATTATAAATTTTAAAGAAAAGTATCGAATCGTCGACCTCGAAGATATTGAGTTCCGAATTTGTATTACTTCCCGCTTGGCCCTCCCGTTCTCTTTCGCTTCACCGGTCATAAAGTACCTCGATCGCGAGCAGGGTAATACATGCGTAATTTCGGACCACTTTTTGCGAAGAATAGGCATTATTACAAAAGAGCGGAATGCAAGGCCGTACACTGTGGTTAACATCGAACACGTGCGTCGAGGTAGGATCCTGGTGGTAAACAGTTTCGTTCACGGGATTCCCTGAATTGAATGCTTCCCGCGCAGGCAGCTGAACTTGCGAAGCGTGTGTATCGTACAGGTAAAACGCCGGCCTTCGTATGCGATTTGAAACGCCGTACGCTTGTTATATTATTTCTTCGGCGACGGAGAGTGTCCGAGCGAGCGCGGTGCAGCGACTGCGCTATTGTGACAAGTGCAAGGTTGGACGTATACTCGCAACGCGTGCGTCGTACGCGAGCGATTACCCGCTTCCCACGTATATTGGTTGCAGGCAGGTTAGCTGTTGTGCCCGCGACGATGGTATCCAGCTGTTACGCGACGGGTCTTATTTTAGCAGCGCTAATCGAAGCTTGTGAGACGAAGTTATCGAAATTGAACCGACTCCTAAATTGTTTCTCTATTGATACTACTTTCTTTTCTTACTCGATACAAAGATATATCCGTGCCGCGACAAGTGCAAGGTTATATTATACGTTTCGCGTAGCTGCAGTGTGAGTCATACGCGAGCGAGTGTACCGCGGTGCCCGCTTCCTAGTTACAGGCAGGTTGGCCGTTATGTCTGCTGATATTAGCCAGCTGCGTAGCGGTAGGTCTTAGCCTAGCACCGCTAATTGAAGTTTGCGAGATGGAGCTATCGAAATCGAATCACGATTTTTAAATCGTTCCTTCCGTAACGTTATTTTGGTTTATTTGGTACAAAAATATAGACGCTGCTCAGGCAACCGGGCAATTTTTCTTATTATGTTAAAATCAAACTTTAAGACTTTTCACACACACACACACACACACACACACACACACGCACGCACGCACACACACAAAAGTCCGAATTCAGATCTCACTTTTTAGATCTCCTTTCAACGTCTCAATTTCTGCGTCTAACTTTGAACGCGATTATCTCAGTATGCAGTGGAGATACGTAAAAAATGGAAAGTAACTTTTTTATAGTAAAAACATAGGCAAATCTATTTTACTTGAACCTCTTTTCAGTATATCCAGTCGTTTTTAAAATAACTGAATTTGAACCGGTACTCTGCAACTATAGAGCATTTATCTCACTTTTACTTTATATCCTACAACATTAACATAACATATAATTGGCTTTGTTGGCTCTGTGCGTCTTAGCCTGGCTTTTAAATTTTTATTTACAATAAATGGCATGTATCCCCACCATTCACGAGTCACGCCTACACGTGCGGGCTTAGAAATTTGGACAGTCCCGACGGTGCCTAAATTCCTGGATCTTTACTATGCAGTCAACAAATTTAAACAGCACGTGCCATTTTGACGGGGTTTCGAATAAACAAATGGGTAAGAAAGGTAGGACCGAGAAGTGGTCCAGTAATGTACCTACCCACATTTGCGTTTCAAGCGGACAGTTTTCATTTGTCCCTCTATTTGATTAACACAGGGCTACGACCGAATTCCAATTCGTATAAACAGTGCTCTTTATTTACCCGCGGCCTGGTGTCCCACCATTACGGTTCGTATGAGAGGTATAAGCGAAAGCCGCACAGACAGCACTTTTCCCACGAATTAGAACGATATATCTCATTTAAACATGGATGTAAAATACAGCCAACCGTACTTTATATGATAAAAAATTACGGTTTTACCGCGATGTAATATTTTTACGAGTTTAAGTATACATATATGAGGTCGCACGGGAGCAAGGCTTGCCCAATAAAAATACTGCTCCATATACAATATATGATATTCATATAAAAGAGGACATACACCTTACGTCTGCCGCATTTATTTCGAAGAAAACCGAAAACCTACAGATTTTTCTCGATTTTTAACTGCTACAGTCAAAAATTCATTAATTCGACACAAACCCTTCGTCTTTCGCTGAATTGAATTATTCTCTTCCACGATGTTGCAGAGTCCATCACACGTGCGCGCGAGCTCAAAGACCTTTCGGCATCCAATGGTGCTTAACACCTGTCGCTCCTTCGTTTCGCTGCTCAAGCGGCTTCTGTCTGTGTGGGCATAATACATATACCCCGATATACCACCCACGAGAGAGAGAGAGAGAAAATGTGTATATTTCTTTTCGCGCGTAACGGCGCGCGCTAATTAGAAACTTAGGAAAGGAGGAAAGTTATCGAGGTCGTTCCCACGTCGCGGCCTCGCTTTTATCGGGGAAGAGTATCGAGCGATAAATAATGACTTCTCTCGGTTTTTCACCGAAGGAAAAGTCGAGGAAAAGTCGAGGAAAAGTCGAGGAAAAGTCGAGTATCCCCGGGGTAGTCCGAGCCGCGTTGCCTCTGCGTAAGTATATACGGCCGTTTCCTTTAATAACGATGTCTCCGTAATTGTTGGGTATTATAAGGCGAAAACCGTGTACACATGCGTGGCAAGACTTACAGGGTACGGAGCCTACTTTCATCTCTTCCGTACGGAGAAGCGATTACGAACTTCTCCTCTTTCGTCGAATCGATCGCGCAACGTTCGCATCGCTCCGTTACTCTCTGATTCCGTCGCGCCTAATAGCCCCGTTGATTTCTTTAAATCACGATGACTCTAGGTTTGCTCGCGGTGAGAAATTGGCCGTGTCGAAACGCAGTTATAAATTAACTCGCAACGCATTCTTTCGATTGCCGTCAATGATTGATTGTAGGTGTGATACGGTATTTCCTTTTTCCTCACTCATGCCCATTTCGAGGCCTTTTCCAGCCTATTTTTAGACCGTAAGATGGCGTTTTTCCCACGTGACACCGAGCGGGAGTCCGCAGGCTGTCAAAAGTACTTTACTCAGACTGACGCGATTGCTTAGTCCGAAGTGGGTCCTTTTTTCAAACTGATGAACGCAATGTGAAATGAGCCGTGTACGTGTTTTGTTTTGAGAAATGGGCATTCGTGAGAAAAAATAGTATATGTCATTCGGCTGAAATCCTCGAATTTTTAAGACTGTATTTAGATCGTAGCACGCGAGGCATGGTGGAGAGACGAGGCTCGCCTTCGGCGAGCCTCGCCCCCTCATCATGCCTCGTGCGCTACGACCTCATTAAACACAGTCTGAAAAAACCTCGGATTTCCGCCTAATGACATAAGATACTATTAGTCCGTTTATCCTTGAATGTATTTAGAGAATCGTCACATATACCGAGAAAAATAATTACCAGAGTGTCAGAAAAATATGTATTGAATCAAGAACATGTGATATTACAAATTTGTAAGAATACCGATTTTTAGTCGAAGAATATACAGGGTGAGGCAGTGAAACGGCACGATTTCAGTTCGGGTTGACGGGCTTAAGGAAAGGATAAAATAAATATGAAGAAAAAGAGTGTGCATTTTAAGAACAGTGTTTAATGAAGTTAAGGAAAGAGTGAAGAGTGTGGTATGATAAATGTGTGTGAGAATTATTTGTAAAATTATAACCAACACTTTTCAGACCAGCAGGCTGAAAATAAAAATACAAATATACATACTGTAGATTTTTCCAATTACATTTTTCTCTTTATTTCAATTATACTTTCGAGAAATATTTCCTACTTTCAATCAAATCCAAAATAACACCATCCGAACTATCTAACGTTCCTAGTTATAACACTCGACTGTATATTGTAACGATCTATTTGAAATGTAACATTTGTATCAACATTGACAAAACTAAATATTTTCTGTTCTTTAAACGGGAACGCTCGTTAATTTCCTCAGCTGGAGGCCACGATTTTCAATTCCCCCTTGGCGTTTCTAATGAAGACGAACTTTTACAAATCGACTTTACATAGGTATTCCGCGAAGTTCGAAACGCTCGGAGTAAACATTATACATAACGACGCAATATGTTTCAAAAGATTTATTCAAGGAGAAGCGACGAATCCACTTGCACGTTCTCACACAGTACCTAATGGCTGTTCTAAACTTAAGTGGTTCCTTATCCCCGCTGTAAGCCGCGTGGCTCCGCGAAACTTCGTCTTCCTCTCGAATATACAACGTAACAGGTCGTACCTAAGTGCCCTCGCTACGCGAAACCAGCAATAACCATCGCGCGTTAGAAGAATGCGTTTCTCTCCGCGAAGAAAAACATCATCATCATCATAAAGTTATCAGTCCTAAGACTGGTTTGATACCATTCTCCATCTTTTCCTGTCCTCCGCTAGTCTTTTCATTTCCCTGTATTTCGAACAACCTACGTCCTTAATGATTTGCGAAATGTAGTCTAACCGCGGCCTACCTACCTCTCTCTTTTTTCCCGTTTCTGCTTCTAAGATGTCTCTTAGCAGTCCCTCATGTCTCACTATATGGCCTATCAGCTGATCCCTTCTTTTCTTTATATTTTTCCAGAGCCGCCGGTTTTCCTCTATTTTCCTCAAGACTTCTTCATTTGTGATTTTCTCGGTCCATTTTACTTTTAGCATTCTTCTATAGCACCACATTTCGAAGCTGTCTAATTTTTTCCTTTCTACCATTCCTATCGTCCAAGATTCGCACCCATACAAAGCTGTACTCCACACGTATGTTTTGAGAAATTTTTTCCTACTCTCTAGGCTGACGTTTTTTGAGCATAGTAGCTTCTTTTTCAGATTAAAAGCCTGTTTTCCCTGCGCTATTCTTTGTTTGACGTCTTTTAGGCTCTTTCCATCTGTCGTTATTTGGCTACCTAGATAGCAAAACTGCTGTACTTCTTCTACGCTTTCGTCGCCTATATTTATTCTAGTTTTACTCTTACGTTTTTTCTTACTACATACCAGAATTTTTGCCTTTTTCTTATTAATTTTCATATTGTAGTTCTCTATTAGGATGTTTTCCATTTCGTTAAGCGCCTTTTCTAGTTCTTCTTTGTTCGATGCTAGTAGCGCTATATCGTCGGCGAACCGAAGCATGCTCACTGTTTGCCCTTGTATTTTAATGCCTGAAGTTGAGTTTTCTTTTAATTCGTTCATCGCTTCCTCTATGTATAAGTTAAAGATTAGAGGCGACAGTGTGCATCCTTGTCGTACTCCTTTTCTAATTTTCGCTTCTCTCACTTCTTCTTCTACTCCTATCACTGCTACTTGGTTTTCATATAAATTATGTATGATTCTTCTTTCTCTGTACTTTATTCCTACTCTTTTCAGTATTTCGAACATTTTTTGCCACTGAACATTGTCGAATGCTTTCTCTAGGTCTATGAATCCTATATATAGTGTTTCGTCTTTTTCTAATGTTTTCTCTGCAATTAGTCTTAGCGCTATTATCGCTTCCCTCGTTCCTCTGTTCCTTCTAAATCCGAACTGGTCTTCTGCTAATACTTCCTCGGCTCTCCGTTCCATTCTCCTTTGTATAATTTTTGTTAAGATTTTTGATGCGTGCGGTATCAAGCTGATTGTACGAAAATTTTCGCATCTATCCGCGCCTACTTTTTTTGGAAGGGTAACTATTATACTTTTCTTGAAATCTTTTGGCATTTTTCCTGTTTCGTACATATGACTCACGAGTTTAAATAGCCTACTTATCGCTTCTTCCCCTGCAAACTTTAGAATTTCTGCCTGTATTCCATCTATCCCGGGTGCTTTATTGTTTTTCAATTCCTTAAGTGCTATCTCAAATTCCGACTTAATAATAGGATCCCCGAGTTCGTTTTCATCTACGCTATTTTCTTCTTCCAATATGTTACTTAGTTCTTCTCCATTGTATAGTTTTTCTAAATATTCTTTCCATCTATCGGTCTTTTCTGCGTTTTCTAACAACATGTTTCCGTTTTCATTTCTAATATTTCTACTTTTCGGTTTGTATTCTTGAAAATTTCTTTTTATTAGTCTGAAAGCTGCATCGGTCCTACCTAATTTAATTTTCTTTTCAACTTCTTCGCATCTTTCTTCTATCCATTCTTCCTTAGCTCTCCTAGATTTTCTAATTATCTCCCATTTCAGGGATTTGTATTTTCTCTGTCCGTTTTCATCTACCCTAGACTTATACTTTCGTCTCTCCTCTATCAACTCTAAAATTTCTCTCGTTATCCACGGATTTCTACTCTCATTTTCTTTGATACCTAGTACTTCTTCTGCTGCATTTTCTAAACTCGTTTTAATATGATTCCAATTTTCTTCTGTGCTCGCTTTGCTATTATTGGCTACATCCCCCCCCTTACGATTTAAATGTTTCTCAACTTTACTCTGGAATTCTTTTTGTACTTTATCGTTCTTGAGTTTACTGATATCCCACTTTTTGCGGGCGTTATTTTTTTTCTTAAGTCTTTTAAATTTTAACTGACATTTCATCATTACTAAATTATGATCGCTGTCTATATCTGCACCTGGGTAGCTCCTACAGTCTTTTACCTGGTTTCTGAACCTTTGTTTGACTAATATATAATCTATTTGATATCTACCATTGTCCCCCGGCATTTTCCAGGTATACACTCTTCTTTTATGGTGCTCGAATAAGGTATTGGAAATCACTAATTGATGTTTATCGCAGAATTCGACTAATCTTGAACCTCTTTCGTTCCTAATTCCCAAGCTATAATTTCCTGTTATTTGTTCTTCCTTCCTTTCCCCTACTACCGCATTCCAGTCGCCCGTTATTATTAAGTTTTCGTCTCCTTTCACGTATTCTATTGTCTCTTCTATGTCATTATATACCTGTTCTATTTCCTCGTCATCGTGGCTCGAAGTGGGCATGTATACCTGAATTATTGTTGTGTTTGTTGGTTTCGACCTAATTTTTACCATAACAATCCTATCGCTGACCTGTAAGTAGCTTTCTACTCTTTGTCCTAACTTCCTGTTCATCACCAATCCTACTCCTGCGTTACCCGTCTCTGATCCCTTATAGATAATTCTGTAATCCCCGCTCCAAAAATCTCCTTCCTTTGGCCATCGCATTTCGCTTATTCCTACTATATCTAACTCTAATCTATTCATTTCTACTTTGAGATTTTCTAATTTCCCCGCCTGCCTAAGACTCCTAACATTCCATGCTCCGACCCGTAGAAAGCCGGGTTTTCCCCGTCCTGACTTGGTTTTTCCCCAATTGCACTTTGAGTTCTCCCTAATTGCACTTCGCCTATTGCACCTCCCTTTATTGCACTTAGTTTTTGTGACATCCCCCGGGGTAGTCCCCACCCGGAGATCCGATTGGGGGACTATTTTACCTCCGGAATATTTTACTCCGGAGGACGCCATCATATTTGTTAAAGATTTGGAATGGTATATTCCTGGGAATTATAATGTGGTGGTTTCCCTTTGCCTTCCACATCGCAGTTAAGAGGGGGTGTCATGCTACCATACCGATCTCCTTGATCTCTGCTAACATGACTACTGAAAGAGCTGCTGCCCTCTATCAGGGGATTCGTCTTCGTCTGGTTTCTCGCTAAGGACCCCTCCAATATGGTTGTACCTATGGTCCGGCTCCCTAGGTCCTCAAAACACGCAAGCCAACCCACCCGTTCCGGTTACTCCCAAGACTCATTCATAGATTGACTTTAATTCATCAACTTGTATGAAATTGTCCCTGAAAGCGTTCCAGAACTGCGTCAAGGTGCGAATCCACAGTTTCCCGGTTTGCGCGAGGGCGAATGTTAATTCGGAAGAAATCTGCATTATTCAACAACGACGAAGACTGCAGCAACGCCCGGTATTCGAAGCTTTCCCGGAAGCCATATATTATCACGAAATATTCTTCAAGAACGACCACTCTCCGGTTTAATTGCGATCGAAATACATTTTTATAGGACATAAACTCCCTCTTCTGTATGCTCGAGAGAATATGATGAGAATATCAGAGAGAATGTACCGCATAGCAAGTTCGGTAGTATGTCGATTGTCCAAGTCGACTAGTTTCGGATGACTTTGTGTCCAATGAATGATTGACTGAAAAATCGGCTAAAAATTGATCGTAAATCGGCTAGTTTCGCAGAATTTCGATTCGAATGAGCGTCTAACTGGAAAAATGGACAAAAACTGATCGTAAATCAATTAGTTTCGCGCGATTTTTAATTGAACGAAAATTTAACTGAAAAATTGGATGAAAATCGATCGTAAATCGACAAGTTTTGTATAATTTTGAATCGAATGAACGCTTAATTTAAAAATCCGTTAAAAATCGAACGTAAGTCGATTAGTTTCACGTTATTCTGATTCGAAAGAACGTTTTGCTGAAAATCAGTTAAAAATCGATCGATAAGCTGACTAGTTTCGCGCAACTTTGAGTCGAGCGAACGCTTAACTGAAAAATCGGTTCAAAATCGATCATAAGTCGACTGGTTTCGCGCGATTTTGAGTCGAACGAACGTTCAACTCAACAATCAGTTAAAAATATAATTAAATTGGAATAATAATTGAAATTGGATTGGTTTGGATGTAGCTAAAGTTATTTCAGTCCATTCTCTACTTTATGAGAGCGGAATGTGAAAAGACTAGATTTCTAGTAGGACAGGACGTGTAGATATCAACAGATCTATAATCGAATCATGTACGACGTGCGTGTCGACAAATATTATACTAATCGATATAGATAACAAAATACCGTATACTCGGAGCCACCACCCTGATAGGAGCACTTGAGTTTATCTCATTCGAATTTTCGGCAGCTTAGCCGTAAAGGCGGATTCATACTTACGAAAAAAAACGTTTAGGAATGCCCACGCGTACGACGCTCCACGATTTTCGTGACGAGTATTATGCATTGTAAAAAAATTGTACTTTTAATACAATTGTACATAAGACTTTTATCCAATACGTGATTATGAAATCTAATATACTCCGTTATGAAAATTATAAAGACAATTTCATAAGGAAATATATTAATTTTCATAGTTACAGAGTACAATATCTATTAATTTTTATAATCACGTGTTGGAAAAAGGCTTTATATAAATGTATATTAAAAGTACAAATTTTGTTCACAGTGTATTGTATTCACGAGCTTTGGCGATCCTTTTTGCTCGTATGTGTGGACCCGGCCTTAAATGTGACGTCGAACGAAGATACTTCATCGAGATAGCGAACGAATGTACGGACGGGTACTGTCACTACTGACACGCATTCGAAATCGCGCGTGTCGATCGAAAATCGATAACGATGTGGAATCGATGTGGGTCTACTCCCAGCTATCGCGCCTATCGTCGAAGGTGGGGCTACGCGCCGAGCGATAATACAGTTCTACATCGCAGCGTCGTCGCGCCTGTTACCGATCGAGCCGACGAAAGTCGGACGATTTGATTTACGACGGCACTGTGAAATTTCTAATACGTGACTCGCGGCGCGGTTCGACTCGGCAATTCGTGGTCGCGCGTGTGTTTTACAGAGGAGTCACACAGGACAACTGTGCGGACCCTGCAGGATCGCGTCATCATTCGTCAGGATGGTTGAAGCATACTGATTTATATAGAACAGTGTGATAAACAATTCTTAAGTTAATGTAAGAGGTATAATTTGCTCAAAAATTCACGAAATAGTATTTTCTTTATTTTCAATCAAATCGTATTTTTTTCCTTATTATTGTTTAAAAAAGTAGCATTAGAATAAGACTTAGTCAGAAACGAAAAAGATATTTGAGGAGTGAATTTGTAAAATATATGGAACCTGGTGGAGTCAGAAAAAGAGGTACTGATTATTGTGTAATAGCGTATATTTTTTTTACTTTATTTGCGAGTTTATAAAGAAGAAAGAAAGATATTGTAAAGATATCCGTCAATTAGTCCGATGAATTAGGCCTCCTTTACGGGAACATTTTTTTCAAAAGAGCGAAAGAGAAGCAGACAAGAGAAGAAAGCAATAATTCCCCATAAAATAGAAATTGGTGATAGTGATGATTGATTTTAAATAAAAGTCAATTAAAAGAAAAAGTGAACGCAAATCTAATAGAAGAATTATAAACAAATTTCTGCTAGGTTTGGAAGAAATTCTGATCGGCTGTAAAGCCTACAGGATATTGCTATGCGATAGGATACATTAGTCAATATTGATTAGGAGCAGAATTTTATAAGCACTTTTTTCCGCTTATGTCAATAATGATACAGCGACATCAACAACAAAGAACTGTAGGAATAATTTTTAAATCCACAGCGAACGAAATTTTTTATTCAGTTTATTAATTTTTTGGTAAGTATTGGGTTTCTAATCTCACAGATTCTTACTAAATTATTTAATGAAAATTATTACAAACAATCGAGTCCCTTTACTGATAACTTCTACAGCAAATTACTCTCTATGCGTGGTGTGATCCATACACCGGATGTGCCTTGGAATATTTTTCAACGAGGAAAAGGAGCCACTTGGGTATGCACGTGCAGGCTCTGTTTACATTATCTAAAAGGTTGACGCAAGCGAGAAGTGGTAAGCAAAACAAGAACGATCGAGCCTTTCCACTGATACGAAAAGAAGTAGGTATCTACCGGGTTGATCGCACCTCATGAAACGTGTAATGGGAAATGCATGTGAGTACAGTAGTGTTTGCCAAGCACTACTGTGAGATCCCATATAGAAACGAGAGAAAGATATATAAACAGGAAGAAAAAAAGAAGAAGAAGTCTTTTTGTCACTCAGTGTCAAATACTCGGTTTCATGGGCGTCCTCGACGCATGTGAAATCATCTTTCACACACCAATTCGTGAAAAGTTGCGCAGTGCGTGAAATAACCTGCGCAGTGCGTAAAATCGTCAACCTCGTATTTGACACTTTGACAAAAAATAGAATTCGTTATTCGGTTGTTTCGCGCCGTTCTAACGAGTGTGATTGCCGTACTCGCTTCGCTCTTGTGGCAAACTTCACACTCGTTAGAAACAGCGCTTCACGCCCTAATAACGAAAATAACTATTATTGCACGCTCCCCGAACTTACAGACTTCTTCGTTTAGAGAGACGTACGATGCTTAACCCGCTGAGGGCCATCTCCTTATATGGTAGTCTCCTTAAATACCAGAAAGTCTGTAAAGACAGGAGCTTACTGTGCAATCTTAGGCACTCAGGGTGGCCCCCAGAGGGTTAAGAACTCCTGTACACTAAGTCCTGCCAGTCGACAGCAGGATGTTTAGGAAACGACGCGAAGTTGACGTCGATCACGCAAAAACGAAACCCGACACAGTTTTTCCGCCATCCACTAAACGATGACTACAACGACGACAGGGATAAAACCCGATCGATATCACACTCTCTCTCTCTCTCTCTCTCTGAGGGACTAGGTAAAGAAAAAAAAAAGAGATCCTCTCCCGTCTATATATATACCTATGGGGAAGCATTTATGTTGTAAAAGTTACTAGCCAATTGGTGCGAAGAAAATGCAAACGATCGAACCTTCCCTGAGAGACTGTTCTCTTCTGATAGGACGATCGAACGACGCGTGTGTCACACACACACACACAGACGCGATATTGTCGAGACTCTACGGAAGTATAATAACCACGTGGAAAATCCCTAAGCGAGGATAATTAATATTATTTGTTTGCCGTCAAATATGTATTTATATATATTTTTGGATATATCGTATATTTAAAAAATGAAATAGTAATTTTTTAAGAGACTAGCCTTTAAAAAAATTGAAAAGGGAAATTGTTTTCTTAATGTAATTTTTTTGGGGCGCAATACGATTATTTATAACGTAACTTTGGACTGTGGTAATGATATACGTGGTTAAAGTTCCGATTAGTTGATGAACTCTTTACAGCTTATCCAACGAGAGAACCTCATCGCTCATTCGCATTGTCATTGCTCCGGTTTCCATCGTATTGTGTTATATGCTTTTATATGGATATTCAGACTTCATCCCTTTTATGTTCATGCCTTTTACAGACTCTCGTAAATTTTACTGCAGCAGACTTCATGCATTTTGCTCTTGGCAGGGCTCTTAGGTACTCCCACACCTTCATGAACATTTCATGAGTGAAACGGTAGATCGTCGTAACCCCGCGGAATCCTTGCTAGAAAATAATTAAAGTGACGAGATAATCGCATATATGACATTCGACCGCTCTTTTATATTAAGGATGTGTAGTAAATATTGTTTAATTTTTTTTAATGTGTAACAAGACGAAGTCATTGTATTGTATACAAATTTATATGGATCCGATTACATCTGAATTGAGAAAGAACAAGGAAACTTATATGTTGTAAGTAATATAAAATAGTACAAAAAATTATTTTAAAAATTGGAGACAAGAATTTCTTAATTTTCCCTTTTCAACTCTCTTTGCTCTATATATCATATATTATAGTAGCTACAATGAGGAATACTGAATTCAATACTATTTTACCTAAACGTATATTAAGAGAAATTAGAAGACAAATTTGAGTAAAGTAATATAGGGATAAATCAATTATACAATGAAACACTCTTGTTGGTCTTTGATTAGCGTAATCTATATCATGGTAATTCAGGGTCAACTACAATAAAATGTTTTAATATACTCTATCTTCCTTTTTATATGCAACATAAAATTTTGGTTTAGAGATTTTTTCGAACAGTCAAGGAACTTGCAATACGACGAAACCAGGATTTTTTTTCAATCCATATGTATATGAATAAACAAAATTTAAAAGAAGCCAAGAATCTGTTTGAAGTATTTATTAGAATAAAGTACTTTGCCATTTCGATTCCGAAATTTTTTACGAAAGTTGAAAAGAATTTACCGTACCAAATATGAATATTTCGACGCTATAGACTTTCAAATTAAAACTCTTCGACAGTTGAAGCATACTTCACGTGCAATACATTAAACTGCGATACGTCGAAAGTATAAAATAGGTAAATCTCAACTGCAAATGTCAAGTTCTAACTGATATAATATACGAAATGCTCGCGGGTTCATTTGAAAAGAAAATCAGACGTCCGGAGAGACTCCGGGTGTGCGAGAAAAGGGAAAATAAAGAGAAGAATAACGTGTATTTTTACGACTAGTTGTCGGTGTATTTACACTGCTCGTATAAAAGTTAGGTACTGTCGAGAGGACGTAAAGGAAACCCGTCCGGACGAGCATTCCCTGCGTACATCATCCTCGTTCTGACTACGTATGGACCGAGTTGACGCAGAATGCGGCGACGTCGCGTTTGCTGTTTTATGCGATCCTCGTACGTAGACGCGTCCAATTAGTGGCTGTTTAAAATTTAAAGGCGACTTCGCGAATATCGGGAACCGGCTTCACCATCTTACTGCACTAACGCCGAGCGTGTTGTCTTCCCTCTTTTCTCCACTGCGTCGCGCCGTTGCACGAGACCCTGAAATTCCATCGCAGGAAAGTACCGTTTTTTTCCGAAAGACTATACGCGAATCGGCTCGAACAACTTCTCGGAAACCGAGATTAACACACCTTTCATCGTTCCTCTCTTCGCGCCTGCATCCCACTTCCACTCCTTTCCCTCGACTTCGGAGTCGTCGGGAGAATCGACTAGGGAATTTCTCTCTATGGGATGATTACTCGTATACAAGTTTCATATACAGGGCGCGGAGAAAACATAGAATTCTACTCTTTGGTGCATTTAGATTATACAGTAAATTAAACCTTTTTGCATAATGTAAAAAGAAATGTAAGTATCCAAGACAATTAATTATTCATTGCAGCCTTCGGTATGCGTTCAGTTAGACCACCCAATATATGCTGCTAATTTTTAAATAATATTTAACTGTGATAACATAATACCTCGACTCTCAGAAGACGTGTAATATTTTTGAAGGTGTGTTTGGAAAGTTTAATCGACCTTCGTCGATGTTTCTCCAAATTACTGCGTGAATTTATACAAATGTTATAAAAGCGTGGTTTTCAACTATTAAAAAACGCATAGGAATGCATCCCAAAATTCATACAAAACATAATTTTTGCGCCACTTTATCGACATCATTAAATTAGTCATAAAAAAGGACCTTACAAAATTAAACGCTGATTTATTCATGGGTTCTACTGTTATTTATTAAAATTATAAAAATAGAAAAAATATGAACTGCTCTCCTCTGGGTATTTTATATCTGTATGCATTTATACATATAGATGCCCTATATACACAAGCTTTTTGTAAGAAAAACACCGGCGATATCTGCGGTCGTGTGATACAAGACATTAGTGGTTCGAATACAGGATATTTTCGGATTTCGAGAAGTGGGTATCTATAGGAGGAGGGCGGAGGCGGGAAGTGGCATTTTATCGGCCCGGAAACTTCTCCGGTTGTGATGTATATAGTCGCTGGTATATATATTCGGATATCGAAATGTTAGGTCGGTCAGTCGTGAACAAAGAAGACACCATTTAGAGTTTTGTGCCTCTTGTCGAATTACGTAAACGTGCGACAGCTTTCGTCGCTTTTGACGTATTCTCTTGTCGAAATAATAGTTCGCGGCAGTTAATCCTGTGTACTAGATAAGTGCATTCGATAAAATATTGTTTTCAATTTATATGAGTGAATACAATTATACTTGAATGGTCAAGAACATTTTGGAATCGTTTATAAGAGTGCTAATTCATCTAGTTCACCTGACCTATAAGAAGAGGTCATCTTGCTGACTCATTTTGCAGTAAGTATAAAATAGAAAAAAATAGAAATATAGTAATTTTTAAAGGAAATACATCCTCGATGCGTGTGAGAATAAATACAGTGTAGCCTATCGAGTTTATAAAAACTAAAGTCTAAAAAGATAATGTAAGGAAAAAAATAACTAGAATACCAAAAAATCGAGTGAATAAGGCTGTTACAGTTACGCCTACCAGAGTGAACGCATTCTAATTTCATCTTTTCTTACTCCACCCACCAATGATAGAGAGAGAGAGAGAAACGTAGTCTGATTTCTTCATACGCACGTCGCTTGAAATCAGCGGTGCAGTTCAGACGAGATTAAAATTAGCAACATTAGACGCCCATTCTCGAAATATTAGCTGTAACATACATATAAAAAATACTTAGCTCCGATGGGAAGACTATGTCTTCCATAGAGCGAAATTGTAAAGACCTATTATTTCAGAAATCGGTATAACTGAAACTAGCATAAATAGCATATCATGGCTCTTCGATGACGTCATAATAGTAGAGAGAAACGCACTTATAACTTTGCGAATAATTATCTTCTCGCACATTTGTTTGCGTGACATTGACTGTGTATACAGATTACGAGTTAATTAAAAAATACGAATGTTTTTTCTGTATCCGAATTTTCTCACAATAAATATATCACGCGAATATGTAGCTCATTGCTTAAAAACTGCGAAGGATATAGGTACGCCTACGTACAATGCACTCTACCTTTGCGTTGTTATTCGCTCATAATCTCGCGCGCAGTATGACCTGACTTTTCGGAGCCATCTGTTTGCACGAGTTTTCGCCTTTTATCGCCGAGAGTCAATGTCTTCCGCGCTGCGCGCCGCACGTCGTCTACGTTTGGACATCGATTGAAGAGAAAAGGCCTCTCTCGTGCGTCCGAGGATGAGTCGACGTCCCGTGCGCCTTTCGTGCTCCGCGTCATGCACGGCGCGTCGCTGATGCGTGACATTACGGTGAAGCAACTGACGCGCGCGCGTACTTCGGACGTTCGACTCGCATGAAAATCGACGTCAGACCGAATTGCGTTTGGAAAGCGACCGTCGCGTTATCGTTTTTCCGAGGGCTTCGCATATTGTGTGTACGTAAATTTCCTGGGAAGGAACACGGAAAGAAATGAATCGTAGAATTTACAAAGTTTGCGATCAATTTCTAGACAAGGCCGATTTATTGTTTACGATAACTACAATATTAATAAAAATTATAATAAAATTTGTAGAAGTTGCAAGAGTGCTGTAATTTTTACAAAAATTGTAGTTATCATAGTACCTAATAAATTGACCTTGTTCTGAAATGTATCAGTTGGAAAAAAAACTTGGAAAATGGAGCGATAATGACAAAGACATAATAATTATTAAGTGTCTCTAATTTTATTTCTTCGATTTATTTTTCGCCATTTTCGTAGATGGTGGTAAATATAAATCCATATTTAAATGGCTTTCTTTTTAATTCTACCAACATTTTCAAGGTAAAGAACAACTTTTTCCTCCTTTATATATAGAGGCAAGCAAATGATGCCAATATATGAAATGTGAAATTTTACGAGCATCCAGGAGACGCTTTCGGGATTTTCGGACGTCTGCCGAATATTCACGTGGAAAATTTTAGCCGTTTACGATTTATGTCTTCTGAATATTGCTTTCCTGACTCTCTATGCTGACGTATATCTACTTGTATAAAATCAATGAATAAAAGAAAAGGAAGGGAAGTAGCTGCAGAAGGATGGAAGTCATTATACCATTGACTGATCTCTTCGGAGAGAGAAAAATGGGAACGGGAGGAGGGTTTACCGATCGGTGAACGAGACGGAGAAAAAGGGAATCGAATTACTCATCGGCTAATCACTCGACGCTTCGTCGATAAGAAACGACTTTCCGGTATACGTCGATCTTAATTGAAACGGGAGGGAGAAACGAGCGGTCGAGATGGAGAGGATGTACGGATAAGAAATTTTCCTTTACGGATAAAAAGTTCTCGCTTCATAAGGCGCTTATGTTTGCAGACGCGATGAAGCGAGTGACAGCGGCGCCAATGAGTCTTATTCATTATGTATGACCGTGGTTTTTTTTCTATTCTCTCTCTTTCTCTCTCTCTCTCTCTCTCTCTCTCTCTCTCTCTCTCTCTCTCCCTCACCTTCCCTGTTCTTTTCTTTGCTCCTGTCAACTGATGAGCAATTGTTGCCTTGACAAAATTGCTTAACACTAGAACTACCTCAGGCAGTTAATTTGATTGGTATTTTATTCAGAGTGCCATTCTACTCTGATTATCTTGTAACCCATGAGGTTTTCGTCAAAATTGGTAGAATACTTTTTTGTATATATACATATTATACTTCAATCTACGGAAAAGTTCTCTTTTGCGATTTATAAAAAGTCCATAAATAATCAGAAAATCCACTCGTAAAAAGGACATGTCACGTAAAGCCCTTTCCGACATTCTAATTGGCTAATGTTCACAAAAATGAAGTGAATTTTATCGGTCGACCTTATTCGATATTCGCTATTTCGAATCTCGAAACCTGCGAAAAATAAGTGACGTTTACTAATTATCAAATGACATTTCACAATGAGCCTCACTTTTCTATGACTTTTACTAGCCGAATTCGCTATCTTGATTCTAGACTTTTAAAAGCACGAATGGATGACGTTTGCCAATCATCAAAATATAGAAATCTATATGATTAACTAATGACAAATAAAGGAAAAGTGTTCACGAAGCGTATACATTGTTACTAGTTATTCATCAAAATGATAGTTTTAGAATTTGCAATCGACCAGTAATTCTAGTATTAATATGACTTCTATGCAGTGTCAAAATTGGGAGAGAGCTTATATACGGAGTAATGTACAGCAGCAGATTTAAAAATCTAAATCAATTACCTATTTCCATTATGCAACATTCCTAGAAAAAACATTAATCTTTCGTCGATAATGTTTTTTCCTTGAGCTCGTCTAGCGAATTGTTATGTAGAGTACGATAAGCGGTATAATATTCGTCAGCACATACATGTGTCCATTGACTAACAGAACTACACATATGACGAAACGTCCTAGATTCTTTTTCTTCACACATCGGCGGAGAGATCCGCGACAATGTTTTCACGAAACATTCGTCGCTGAGCGGCGCCGCGTCACTGACATGTGTAAACATGCTTCTATTAGCCTGTGCAAATCTATATAGCCCCGACTAGTAAAATAACACGAGTCACATTTCCACGAGGAAGATATTATATTTGCTGTGCCGTGGGGTGCCGCGCGAGAAGGTGAATCCGCGTTAAAAATGTGTCATATTTTTCTCGTTATCAGTCATGTAAAAGTATTCCGTGCGTCGCGATATCTTCCTATGCCCACATAGAGAAAAAGTATTAGTTGGATCTACTAATAATCACTTGCGGGGTCGCAAGTAATTATTTACTTATATCAACGAAATAATTTTGTCATATCAATTAAATATTTCTTCTTTACAATCACCTACTATTCCACGTAATTATAAAGAAGAGATACCTAATTGATGTATTAAAAAATTCCATTGATATAAATAAATAATTACCTGCAACTCCGTAAATAATTTTCAGTGGATCCAACTAATTCTTTTTCTCTGTGCAACGATAGAGCGAGCCACTCGTAAACTCGTTTCCGACGCGGGTGCATCGTGCTCGCGAGAAACGCTAACCGCGCGTAAAAATTCTCCGTTTAACGAAACGAGTAAACGCGGCGTTTCCGCGAGACCAGGTTCCGCGGCGTGAATCGCTTTGTAGAGCGCAGCCGGACAAATTCACGGGGATATCGCCGCGAATGCACGCGGACGAGCTCGATTAGAATATTGCATCGCTACGCCGACGCACCCATCCGGCGTGAACATTTCAATGGATGCGGCAAAAGGGGGCCGCGTTTAAATACCTGCCTAATTAAGCGTAGCACCTACATAAATGGCAAGCTCGCGTCGCTGCATTGTTCTCCGAAATCCATATTTGCGCTGTGTTTATCCTTCCTTGATATACGCGAGTATACATATGTGTACGTGTTTGTTATGGTTGTTCGAGCTTCCATTATCAGTTTCGAGCTACTTGAAATTGTAAATCGAAGGACTGAGAAAGGAATACTTATATTATTTGATCGCAAACATCAGCCTGATTGTATACCGAGAGAACAATTTATTAATAGTTAATAAATGTAATTACAAATACGGCGAAATAAATATTTCGTTAGGACAAGAAAATATATTTTAAAATGTTTATTTCATTTAAACGGTTGCCTCGAAAAATTTTAATGTGCCAAATAAATATTGTATCTCATAGTTAACAAATATTTATTTGGTCCAATAAAATCTTTCTTTCGCCATAATCAAACAAACATTTATGAACTACAAATAAACTGTTTTCTCCATGTAGATCTATTGTTCCAGCGTTGACGAGTATTTAATCATATAACATTAAATACGCGTCTGTGAAAGTCATAAAAGCGGAGATTGCTGTACTTATTTTTTCTTTAAATAGTTAATCTATATTTCGAAAAATAGAATCACTAATATTCAAATTGTTTGTTGAAAGTTAAATTTCATCAAACTAATGGTTGTGTGACTTCGTATGTTAAAGCGGGTTTTTTGACATCAAGGAACCAATTTTCGTCGTATATTAAACGGGATCGTATCTGATCCATACGTGTCTTATAAGCGGATATTTTTACACGGATTTAATAGGCATTTTTCAAGGGACCGAAGAAAATTCGTATCTTTTTTAAGCGGGCTCTCAAACGAGTTCTACCTACTGTATAATTAATTAGGTAGCGCGACCCATTTATCACTCAATCGCAGAGACCAAACGATCATTGCACCTGACTCGCGCCGGCTCGTCTCTGACGTCAAGACGATCGGATTTGCGTCCACGGGACCAAATTCGTACGCGAACATACGATATAACTCTTCTCTTCTCTAAGCGCGGAGTCGAAGCTCACGCCGCCTCCGACGAACTCTTCGCGCGTCATTCCCCGTACGCGTACCTACTTACATGTAATATAAGCGAGAACGAGAAAGACGAGGCGTATCATCTAAGAGTTATTATCGCGTCGTCGTCCACCCCGGAAGTCGTGCCGTAAAGACGCGCAATACGGATACGGAACGGACTAGACCGCGTATACCTATATGTGCTTATGTACTCGTCGGTTGACGTGGAGTGGGTATACGACGTCAAAACTGACGCGCGTCGAACGTACATAGTTGCCGATCCGTTCCTGACGTCACGACGGCCGAACTCGCGTCGAAGTTGGCGACAAATCCGAAGAAGGATTAAGAGAAAGAAGTTCCCTCACACGCATTCGTAACAATAACAATTGTCACGCTGAGAAGAATTACCTGATTAATTGGACCATAACCAAACTGTTTGGTGAAATATGGATCCACCATCTCTCTTTGGTTAAACTGACAATTTTCTGGTTAGAATAACTAGACATGTAGTTAATTGGTAGCACATGTAAATATTTGGTTACACTTATTAATATTTTAATTAGAATAACTAAACTCGTTCATGTGCGTTTTGTCATTTTAATCAAGTTATCTTTCCATGGGCAAGGAATGAGTGGTATGTACCATATTTGGCTAAACTTACTCGCCGTGAAAAAAACTTCAACCACTATTATATCTCACTACCTATGAGCTTTTGACTTATATTTGTATAATACTTTTTTGAAGATTATGTTTTTATCTACAATAAAGTCTTATATCTATATGGGCCAAAAATTTATAAATTATGAGATAATAATGATTCAAGTTTTTTTCCTGCGAGTAAGTTTAGCCTCACATGATATCTATAGTAAACGTAATATGCAGGGATAACGAGTGCGCGGGTATGCTCCGCCACCCTCCTAACTTTGATCACCCTCTTCCCGGAGTCCCTGTAACTCGATAGAAACTTTGAAATGAAAAATTTTTCATTCGATCTTATCCTCTCGTCGGTTTTTTCATACGCCAAGGAGGCGAGCGCAGTGGTTCGATCAAGTCTGCAACTTTCTCACGGTAGCGCAGAGATCCTCGCCACGGCGATTCGCAATTTTCCGCGAACGGCTCGGTCCAAGCAGCAGTGCAAATTTGCCCACAGGCGATCCTCTTTCAGCAACGCGTTTACCGCGGCTTACCGAGGCGAACGCATAGAATTTCACGCGAGTCCCTCGATCACCCCCCCCCCCTCCCCCCAGCCATATAATATATCGCATACATAGGATTCCCTTTGTACCAGACGCGGATAAAGACGAGCGTATACACCTCGTCATCACGCGTACTTACGTATAATTGCTTCGCGCCGGTTGATCGAGGCGATTTCTCGGACGCGGACGAATTGCCGCTCGCTCGTCACGTTTTCTCGGGCGGGGAAAATATTTCCGATTAATTGAAATGCTAATTGGGTCGCGGTATTTACGAATTAATTAGCGACGTAGGACACGCGGAGAGGGGCGGGGCGCGTGATTCTCGCGTCATTACGAAGGCGGTGGGCCACCTAATCGAAAATTCCGTGTACCGCGATTAATTACGGTGGAACCGGTCGGGGGTCGCGCGGGTCACCGGAAGGATTCGGTACGCGCGCCGTGGAATTCCGCGGAAAGCGAGAGCCCCTATCCCGTGCATCTGTACGCACGATTGGAGGCGAATCGCGCGTGACGTCATGTGGAAATTTCAATCAGCAGCGTTCCCGCGCGTGTTGCACAGACGGCGGGGTCGAACTTATGCCGCAACCCTTTTAGTTAAAGCGTCGCGATAAACGAATCGTTGCGATCGGGCTACAGACTGCAACATCCTATATTGTAAATGAATTTGTATTAAACTTAATATAAAATTGTAGATATACAAAATTAATGTACTCCGTTATAAAATGTATATTCGATTTAATATAATTGTGTAAAAATTTCTGCAAATATTTTATACAAATTTCACATAAGGGAGTACATTAATTTTCATAATTATATATATTTAAAAAAATCTTTATATGATGTTATATTAAAAATATAATTTTTTCTTAGAGTCTAGGATTGCAATCGAAAATTGTCGCCTTATTTTGTCTCGTATATTTCGTCTTCTCTGATCAGTTATCTTTTATCGCTTCGATCTAACAATTATGAAGGAAGGAAAGATATAGGCACATAATAACACGTGTGCATAGAAATGAAGTGGAAGTAAATACCGTTATTTTATCGGGAAGATATATAGTTACGTGTCGTATCATGTATAAAAACCATTTTTTAATGTCATTCACGAGTACCAAACCTCGCGCACTGAGAAAGAAATTGACTTACGGACGTTTTCGAATGAAAAAAAGAATATTAATAAGAACCTTCAAATGCTAATTAAGCGATGAAAGGACCGACAATAAAGCAAGGTCGACATCGCCGATTGTCATCGATTAATCGTATGTCCCATCTTCGGTCTTATCGCTCGCCAAGCAGTGGCCCAAGATCGACAGCATTGCTCGACGCGAGCCTTGGCGAGGTTTGGGCCAAGGCTGGCACAAGGATTGGGCCAATGGTGCGCGCGCGCGATGCAAATCGAATGAATTAATTAACGGGATCCATTATCGGCGAAAGAGGAACATAGAGAAAACCCCCTCGAAAGTCTAATATAAAACGCGATTGGAATTAGAAGCACTCGTCTATTGCGAGCGAAGTTCGGTGCCTCTTCGGATATACATACATATACCTACGTACATTTAGCGTTCGAAAAGCCAACCCTCAGCGCCAATTAGATCGCTGCCCTTCGAGTCTCTAGAGGGTGCTCGCTAGTGGATGATAATAATAATAACACTAACGCGTCGGTGTTATTCCGTCGCAAGGAGACCTGCTCGAGTGGCAGGTCGATTTCGACTCGACGACGAATATCGAAGGAGCACGTATCTGCGCGTTATAAATATTCGCCCCGTGTCATTAACAAACGTCGTTCGATAGCGGTCGTGGGTGACGCACGATACGTACGCGTAATCGGCAGCGCTGAACGTTCGTATGCCGATCGACGGGCATTCTCGAAGCTCATCTTAATCATCGTTCGTTTCCGATCGAGGAACGCCCGCGGGAGAACGTCCGTGGAGAGAGAAACGCGTACCGATCTATTACCGATCTCTTACCGATTACCGTCATCGTTGATGCCATTATTACCATGCAAATGCGACGCTGCATTTTATTTCACTTTACGCTCGTAAAGAGACCGTTTAGTTGCGAATCTATTTGTATTCGAAAACGTATACCGAGAAACTCGATCATACCTCCTGGGGGTTGTGCGGTAGTTGAAGCATCGAATCTATTTATATCCGAAAACAAGTACCGAGAGAGAAGCTCGATTGTACCTCGCGTGGATTACACGGTAGTCGGAATTGCATATCGATTTCGACTCGAAATAAAGTTCCGTAAATTTCTTCCGGGTTCATAGCGGCATGGGTATGCACTTGCATGTAACGCGCGATGTGCGCGCGTTGGCGAATTCAAATATATAATCATTCGCAGAGAAATACCTAGTTTAACATTTTATATCTTCTTCGCATTGGAGAACGGAAGTTTGAAATTGCCGAGATGTGTTAGTGTATCAATAATAGAGTATCTTTTTATGTAGCAATTTAATTAAAATCATTTCCTGTACAAGAAAATAGTAACATTATATTTTAGTTGCAACGTACGGCTTGCAAATTGGTATTACTAGAAACCAGAAATCGGGAAGCGCTTCGTTGCTCCTACCTGTTATAAGCCAAGCACTGATAACGACTGAAAAACTTTGTCGCACGAACGTTAAACGATTGTTCCCCAATCGAAGCGCACCTCGCGAGGCATGTCTTAATTATTGTAATCCAATTTTTTCTTCTAAACATCGACGAACGACTCGTTCATTCTAATAATTCGTTAAGCGTCAATAACTAACCCGCAGCAACAAAGTCGCAAAAACGCGAAACAATTATCGCTCCTCATCCGACGCGCAACTCGAGACTCGTTTTAATTATCTTTCGTCCCTGATCGACGAATGCTCGGAAAACATCCGCTTAGAAGGGCGCGTACCGATCTCGTGCCGATTATATCGCCGATCTCTGTTATTATAGCGTAGGTGTATTAGCCTCGCGTGGCTCCTCTCGTCACGTCGCAGCCGCCGATCGCGGAAAGAATTCCGCGCGGTTTTGCGCCAGAAGCACGCATCGGGTCGAGAGGAATTCTTTGGAAAATAACTGCGACGGAAGAACTGACGGAAAAAATTCGAATTGCGACGACGTTTCTCCGTCGCGCGCTGGAAAATTTGATATTGAGTTGATTATCGTGGCATCTCGAGATGTTCGCCTTATCTATATGTACGGCAAAGTATCAAAGCGTTTGTCCCGTCTCTTCGGAGACGCGCCTCTTCCTTTTGTACACCTTCTTTTGTTTTTTTCTTTTCTCTACTTCGGAAGGATACTCGCCTCGTAAGGTATCGAGCGATTGTTTACGACGAGGTCTCTCTCTACTTTGGTTTCATGAAGTACTATTTACTAGTATTATATTTGCGGTGGGAAGTGAATAGGTGTGGTAAATACGGGATGCCTTCCAGTGAGATTATCGTCTTCTCGCTGTCAGAATTTACTGTTCGGTCTTTCAAGGATATTTTGCGAAAAGGATATTCGTTAAACAGACGAATGTTTACTTTATTCTAAAACATTTCATTTTTGAAATGTATAACACAATAGATTTGTTCTCGTTATCTCCACTAATCTATACTTGCACTTTCTGCACTCATTTTTCCATAATGCAGTACACATAGATATCAATAGCTATCACAAGGTGTAAGAAAGTGTAACAAAAAATTGGTACCACTGCACATTTCAGATAATTGTAGATATACAGTAGTGTGGAGAAGAGAGTGCAAAAAGTGTAGGTAACGAGAACAAACCTAATTATTCGATAGCACTTTTCAATGATATATATTTCGACGCTCGCAAATAAGAACATCGTATCTCAATAATGGCAGTTTCTCAGAAAGTAGGTTTAAAGTCGATAATATTTATGCCAAATTTCCATATTAATTAGATACGATTAAGCTGCTACTTTCTAAAAAAATCTACATATTTGCAAAAATAATTTTAAAATCATGGTTTTAATTGAAAGAGGAGAATTTCTTATATTGAAAAGTGATGTTAACTCATTTCGGCCAAAAATTGAGATACGATGTTCTTATTTGCCAGCGTCGATTTATTCTAAAATTTAAAGCTCTCGCGATCGCCATCGCTGATGCCATCATTGTAACTATTACTAATCTTGATTTCTGCGTGTCAGCTAATAAATAATGATGTTTCGCAAAGTTTGCTTCGTTAGAGTGAAAGGGGTAAGAGGACGGCGCTGGCGAGCGTGCTATTGGTTGGTGGGCGTAGAATTAGGCTCCTTCCATTTTGAACCTCTCATTGTCAGTCGTTACACTGTGCGGAGCGATACATACACTCAGCGGAATACTCGTATTGCACGATATACAAAAAAAATATATCGTCCATTGATGAACTCCCAATTTCGAAGCCTATCAATCTCTCGTCCAGACTCCGGCTAGATACGTGGAACGTCACGACGAACGAGATAAATTGTCGTACGCTGAAAAAATCCTCGACGCGCCCGGCATAACATCGTTTCCCCTCCGAATTATAATTTACGACCACCTCCCTTCATATCTTCTTTACGAGCGTCTCCTTTGATTCCAGGTAAGATTCCGCGAGCGACGATACCGGGAAATCCACTGATAAAACAGATATCGAGACGAGAAGTTCGACGGAGCAACGAGTTTTTCAAAGGAAAGGTAGGATATCTCATGTATATAGCGTTGACGGGAATTAGTCGAAATGTGAAACGGAAAGAGCGGAGCGCCGAGTTTCTCCGTAGAATGCGCTAATACCGTACATTTCTCGGCGGTTTGCATTTTTTAGTTTTTTGCGACTGAGTTGAAAATACCAAAAAATACAAATAAAATAAAAATTGAATAAACGCTCCAGGTTGAAGTGCGAATAAAAGATCGATTAACTTCAAAAATATAAGAAATATCGAAAACAAATTTCAACGAAAGATGTTTGTCTGTACTTCTGCTACAGAAAAAAGCTGCTTTAAATTTTTTACATATCTCCACTGCGTCTCGAGATAATCGCGTTCAAGGTCGTCCGGAAAAACTAGGGGGTTTATTAAACTATTATACTCTAGCATTACATATACCCTGTCTTACCGTCTGATATTGAAACAGGATGATATGGTATGTAGCGGTTTGTAGACTCTAGGATGTACGATATTGTTCGGAGGCCCAAGGGCGCCGTACAACTGGCTCGATTGTTATCGATCGCCGCCAGACCTCAATCGTCGCGAGAGAAGTTCCCTAATTAAGCCGCGTGACGCGTACACGTTTGCTGCTTTCTCATCTGCTAAGTGTTTAGGCACTAGGGAACTTCTCCCGCGACGACTGACATCGCCGGCTGTCGACAGAGCCATTCCTTGGGCCTCCGACCAATAACGTACATCCTAGCGTGTACAAACCGCTACATACCACATCGTCCTATGTCAATATCATAAGGTAAGACCGGGTATACCCGACGGCAAAATTTGGGTGACTTCCTCGTTCCAAGAAAAGATGTGGTTCGGGGAAAGGAAAGTGCGAGAAAGAGAGTCGGGAAAATGAATATCGATCGCTACCTTGAAATAACGGGAAGAGACGAGGAGGGAACGTACCTCCTATTCTTCACGGGAGACAATCGTTCGATCACACCGCGTGAAGACGGCCGTAGCTAAACAAATGATACACGACGTCGTCCCCGTTACGCTTGTAAGCGAGCTATGCAAATGGCGGCAGAAGCGAGAACACGTTAACTTCGGATTAATCCACTTAATTAATTGTAACATATCGCACTTGGTATATCGCTAGCTCGGTAAAAACGATTGATACCTCGGACCGAGCGAAGCGCTTAAAATGCTGCACTCTCTCTCTCTCTCTCTCTCTCTCTCTTATTAAACGAAAACTAAAGTCAGAGACTGCGAGGTGAGGGATTCTATCACCTTGTATTATATACAGTGCTGTCTCCTAAACTTTTCGCGCTCAGGACTTACAGAATGCTCCCACTTCGGCTAAAGGGGCGGTTTAAAGAGAGAGAGAGAGAGAGAGAGAGAGAGAGAGAGAGAGAGAGAGAGAGAGAGAGAGAGAGAGAGAGAGAGAGAGAGGGGGGGAGAGAGAGAGAGCATCTATCGTATATCAGCGCGCAGAGAAAATAGTGGAGAAACGATTCCCCGACGCTCATCGTTTGAACGTTCAGAGAAAGCGAAAATTATAGAGTGATAAAGTTAGGGAGACAGCACTGTATATCGTTCGAGTGGATGTAAAGGAGGGTGTATACGCGGTGTTTCAATTTTAAGGATACGATTTAAAATTTAATAATATGTAGTTATTTGTACACTCCTTATATAAAAATGTTTTAAGACAAAGTCACATGATTACAACTTTTGTGGGCATAAGATACTTATATATACATAGGTATATGTATATGAGAAATTCTTTACACAATAAACGTATTTTAAGACCTACCAAAATCCGAATGATTTAAAAAAGAAATAGAACGCGACATTTTCTCTTTTACGAAAGATTTTAAGTTCACTGAGGTACATGAAAAATGTATACAGAACGAACGAACTGTTTCACAGATATTCTTGCTCAAAGTAATAAGTACACGTATCATGTATAATAAAACTGCGTTATACAAAATATTCTCGTACACGTTGCATACAGTTTCCCGAATGTTGAATTGTATCATTCGATACAGAACGCCCTGTACCTGTACGTGTTCACCCCGGGAAGTGCGGGATACGCAAAAGTTTTGGAAGAAGATCAAACTTTTCCAGGAAACAAATCTACAGTTGGAGATTCAGAGATTCGAGGAATTGACGTTAAATGGATTTGGTATATTCACGATGGCTCTTCTTGGAGAAATAAGTGATAGATAGATGAAAGAGATTTCATTTTATTATACGCCGTACGGGGATAATACAATTGCGATGGTCGTCCGAAAATCGAAATATTGGATTTATTAATGTCTCTTTTTTTTATTAACTCGAACGTATATTTTACCGTTAATAGAAAAACCATAAAAACAGAAGAGACGAAAGGAAATTCCTCGTAATCGCATACCCGAAAATGGACTTATTTATCTCTGTCAAGAAAGACGCTCGTCCGAAAGATTTCGCAAGACACACGCGCCACTCCCGAGCTTCCGATTAAGATTGATTGCGTGGCTGGTTTCCCGGGGGA
This sequence comes from Xiphydria camelus, assembly GCA_963678675.1. Lineage (NCBI taxonomy): Eukaryota > Metazoa > Arthropoda > Insecta > Hymenoptera > Xiphydriidae > Xiphydria > Xiphydria camelus. The sequence goes on along the minus strand of OY783198.1, from coordinate 9,918,294 downwards.
CGACGAGCGTTCCTTCTTCTCGCAGTCTTATCCGTCCTTTCGCTCGTAACGCATGGCACGCGTCATTAAGCGCAGTAAGGGCAATCGCAAAAAGTAGAAATATAAAGGACCCTAAATAAGGATTTAAACAAATCATGGATGTACTATACTGGAAGGCAACGAATTAAAAGCCTGTTCCTGTTTCCCTACGCTGAAAAAAATAATTTAGTCAATTTAACCAAAATCTTGGAGGCGATGACCAAACTGTTGAGTGAAATATGGATCATCTGGTCTGGTTATAGAATAACTAGACATGCAGTTAGAATAACGATTATATACTCGTATATTTGGTTCAACTTGCTAGTATTTTATTATGGGTTTTGTTATTTTAACCAAGTTGCTTCTCTCAGTGTAGATGCATCTCGAATTATAGAGGTGGTTTCTCACTTCTCGTACGTACCTACACATACGCATGCGAAGGTGAATAAGGAGTGCCCGTCGTAGATTTCTCGGCGTGTATAGGGACGTCGCTTATGGGAAGCGCTTCCGATCGATACGCGCGGGGAGAAGACACAATTGGCGGGTAAACATTGAAAATAATGAGGATATGAGCGGCTCTCTCTGCCTCTGAATCTATCTTCCGGATGAGAGGGGAGAATTCTGAACGAATATTTGACACGTTAACGAAGTGCCGATGGGATTTCTTCATGTGTATTGTATATAGATTCATCCTATCGTCCTGTCTAAACTCATCTAGGGGAATTTTATTCAATTATTTTCTCCGCCATAATTCGAGTTTCGGTATTGCCTCGAATCTTTTCATTCGATGCATTTATGCATGAATAATTCCCGTCGAAAAAGAGAAATTTTTATTTAATAGGAAAAAGGGGTGAAATAGATAGATAGATATATTTTATTCCATTCGTTTTACAGTCTTGGAAGTACTCTTCTTCCTCCACATACATAATGCCGCCTGGAAAGGGGGTGAAATAGAGCTTATATAAAATATTTAAAGGACACCCCTTTCTTGTCGTTTCAAGGAGGTCAAATTTAATTGTAGATGACGTTGCTAAATATATTATTTAATTACTTAAGGTAGTTGTTACTATCCCCTGTTATTATCGTGATTCTACAGAAGGATTAATTCATTAAAGAGCTTCTCCGAACTTAAGCGACATAATTGAGAACTTCGTATCGATCCGAAGGAGAAAGAGAGCGAAAAGGAGAGGTACAATCAAAAGATAAATAGTGGAAATAACAAAGATGCAATCAGACTTGCCCGAATTTAGTCTTTACGACGAGATGAATGAAACGCGGAATTGCATTGACAGAGAAGATATCCAGGTTCATCAGTTTTTTCAAACGGTTCCAACTCGATCACTAGGCGAGAGGTCCTCGCTAATTGCAATTTAAATATTCACAAATATTCGTTCAAGTGTGTCGAGCTCAAAAAATTCTAGGACGCAAGTTTAATTATTATTTGTAGAGTGGAGAAAAAATGTATATTTTTTTTAACGTAGAGGAGGAGGTTCAACTGATTATACTGGGAAAGAAAATTATTAGAAAAGAGGAATATCGAATCGTATACACACTGAAAGAAAAGTTTATTTCAATCAACTGAATTCTCGTTCCCCTCCTCTTAACGATAGCATTTTTTGTTAAATCAACTGAAATTTTGTCGATTCAGGTGAATTTTCCTTAATTTTCGTTTCAATGCATACATCGAAATAAATATTTATTGGAGTCGACAAAATATCAGTTGATCCAACACAATGTTGGACTTACGGGGACGAGAATTCAGTTGATTCAAATGACCTTTTTTCAGTACAGTTAAACAATCGCTATAAGGCTTCAAACATCAAAAGTCATATGGACTATTCAGATATATTATCATCGCCCTATTAACAATAAGCGGGAAGCTTTTACTCGATTAAATGATTTTATAATTAATTATTTAATCCCTCTGAAGAATTCCCACTAACTATAAAATTACCCTACGATTACTAATAGATATTTTTGATATATTTACGTATTTCAGTAGCGTATTTATCATTCCATAAGAAGTTTTTAATTATCAAAGAGAAAATGGAAACCTAATTGCGGAATAATGAATACAAATACAATGTTATTCCCAATTCAATTAATTACTAGATTTAATCAAGGTGTAGAATCAACCCTCCCCTTGTTCCGGAAACGGCCCACGGATATTTCGACTTCTCGCGGTCAACTCCTAAGCTTTCCGCCGTCGTGCAGCCGAACCGCGTCGGAGCGAAGATTTTCCGAAAGCTCCGGTGAATTGTTCACGAGTAGGTGGGCGCAGCCGTTAAAAGGAGAGCGGAACTTCGAAATCTGGTTTCATGGTTCGCTTGAGAAAAGAGAGGCAGAAGCGCGGGGTAGGTGCAATCGCCTTCACCCCCTCTCGCCCGTTCGGAATTTTAAACGTCCGTTTAAATTATTTACAAGTTCGTTAAGAAAGCTCTCGACCCGATGAAAGTTGACCAGCTGCAAGAGGAAGAACGGGAACTTTGCGCTCGCTCGAAGGAATTTTAAGCGTCTCGCCGTGGACGACCTCGTGAAGACGATGCGTCTTCCCTTCCGTAATCGGAAAGTTAACGAGTATCGAACGAAGTTGGCTGCCGTTTGGGCGAATCGAGCGAATACTTGCCGCTGTGGATGTTTCTACACCGTTAAGTTTCCTTGATTTCCAAACAAGACAGTATACAAATGTATCTTAAATTTACGAAATTGTACTATTAAAAAACTAAAAATTGTAACTGTGATATATGTATATAATATTACATCATGGTTTTATTATATTTAAAGAAGTCAGCAGCATGGATGATATCCGCTATGCAATATTTATGTATGGCTAAACGGCACGAAGATATAATTACGCTATTTAACGAATATGTCATGGTTATATAAAATTTAAAATACTTATGAGTTTGTGATATAATGAAGGTTATGAAACACTAATTCATCTCCTGTTACATAATATAATATTTTCAAATCCGTGCTAGTGTTTGCTAGGCAGTTTCGCAATAATTTCGTTGGTCACATTAATTTTAAAATACAATTTTACAGAACTCCATGGTCCATGTGATGCTTTTCTGAATTTTAGGAAAAGTGTATATGATATTTAAGACACATTTGTGTTTGAGAAAAACTTAAGTATTTTCATGAAATTTAATTTAAATAATTTTAATAGTGTACATTGTTAACAAATTTCCTCCATTTTCAAATATAATAATATACCAATGCACTTTAAATTTACGAAATTATGCTCTGAATTCTAAGAAACGTGTATTTATCTTAATTTCAAGTAACAATGTCGCAATAATATCGATTGCTCCTTAATTTTAAAAAGCACAACTTTTGCTAAAATCCTTAATACTCGTAGATGTAACACTTTTCTAAATTTCAAAAGAAATGTACACATGATGTTATTTAAGGCACATTAATTGTGTTTGATAGAAACTTGAGTACTTCCCTGAAGGAGGATAAGTATTTTTTTAACACTGATCCTTATTCTACGACTTCTGCTCGAATCGTTCACGAAAAGAAATTCATTGCAAGATCACTCACGATGTCGGATCAACCCCTCGAAAGTAGAACGGAAGTCTAGCCCGAGTTGTGAGAAATGGTAGGATGGAGACGCGAGAGGACGGAGGCGTAAGAAGAGGGATGGCGGTGAGAGTGCCGGAGAGAATAGACGGATCAACGTCTACGCGTACTTCTGCGCTATTCGGAATCGGGTTACGAATTGCATACCCGTCGGATAATTAATTTCCGCGCATTGTTCGAGGGAATTGTAATGGCACGAGATAAAATGTTGTCGATTCTCTTAAAAGGGGCATGGTCGTGTTTTTGTTAGATTATTGAATTTGTCTTAAATTTTCGTGAGATAAATATGAAAAAAAATACTTCAATTAAGTCAGAATTTTTATACAAAATGATTTCCCTGTAGGAAAAATTATCGAAATTAATGTAAAATTCAGAAGAAAATTGCACTTCACGGAAAAATAATTAATTCAAGACGTATAAAAGCCAATTTATCCATACAAATGATTCGAAAATTTAGATCAATTCGCTCGAATTTTACGACTCGATCAAAGCCGTTGTACGGTGAAGATTCGTTAAAGGAGAAGCGGAACGAGCGGAGGAGAATATAAGGGAGCCGCTTTCAAGCTGTCTCCAACCCCGCGTCGAGTGAGATCGCGGCTCCGATGTCTCAAGTAAAATTCACCGGGGAATAAAGCGCACTCTAGCTCCTATTTGTGAAAGGAGACTCTCGATCAAAAGCCTTCTGGAATGGAGGAATTCGTTTGAAAGAGGAGAGTGAAGGAAATATTGCAAGAAACTCGTATTGCTGTGACGAATTCCTCATAGCATGGTACTTTTAGTTGTTGGACTTACGATATAAGATCGACCGTATGTCAATCCTAAAACGTCAGAATTCTGTCTCTCGACTGTCTATATTGGCACATAGTCGCTCTTATGATCAGACTACTGAATGCATTGTACTGTATCCAATTATTCACGTCATAAGATAGAGAAAAGATTATAATTCAATAGTATTCAGGAATCAAAGTACATGTTTCAATTATTAACAAATGTTATACCTTATTTAAATTGATGCTTCTCACTCTCAATAAATATTTTAATTGGCATTGTAAAGTTAATATATAAACATACACTGGAAATGATGATAAGTAATATATCTCAATTTCAGTATGAAATAATATACAATGTATAATAATATATATAATAATAATACATAATAAAAAATATGTTTTATTATACACATACTATTATAAGAAGATCCTAAGATTATAATAATAAGCAGGTACCTAAATTGTATATACTCGTATTATTAACGTTTGAACATATATTATGTCATTTAACAGATATTGTGTGTACGAGCACAGGGAAAAAGAATTAGTTAGATCTACTGAAAATTACTTACGGGGTCGCAAGCAATTATTTATTTATATTAATGAAACCTTTTAATACATCAATTTGATATCTCTTCCTTACAATCATATGGAATAGTATGTGATTGAAAGCAAGAAATATAATAATGTGAAAGAAAATTTAATTGATGTAAATAAATAATTACTTGCGACCCGCAAATATGTAATTATTAGTAAATCCAACTAATTCTTTTTGTCTGTTTGGATACTTTGATTCCCAATCAATATTGTAATTCTCTTCTCACCGTGTACTTATTCATATACGAACGCCGGAATTCCATAGTACAGCTGTATTAAACCAATGCCGTGATTTTATTGGCAGCCGGTATAATAACAGTAACATCGGTATTGCTTATTTTAATGGCGGAACCAACGGTAGCTTAATATTGGAAAAGCTATACTGGGGGGCTCGGAGTTAATACCCCGATATTCGTTCGGTAATGAACCAATATTGGCTCGGTACCCGGGCAAGCATTACCGCTATATAACATTCTTTCACTTTTTCTCCTCTTGTCTCTCTCTCTCCCTTCTTCCGAATTCTTATTTTTCAATTGCATTTTTGATCAAAGAGAGACTTTTCAACATTCGCATAAAGAAAATGAACAAAAAACGAGGGTGAGCTTGTTGCGAGAGAGAGAGAAAGCGGGGTACAATTAGTCGCTTGAAATGGTTCTTAATGCAATTAATTAATCAAGGACCTTATTCTCCACTGAAAAGATTCAGTTGAAAACGAGAGTACAAAATGAAATGAAAAAAAAACGTTAAAAGCTTCCTCTCGAGTAACGAGATAAATACGTCAAAGTATACATCTCGTTATCTCAAAAATGCAATAATGCAAGTTACGTCATCCGTTATCCCGGCCTACTAATAAATGTAATCCGGCGACTCAAGCGGTTATACAGGGTCCGGCAGGGAGGTAGGTTTTTTTTTAAAGAATGACACACGCTTCTTCTTTAATGACATTTAAAATCTATTGTTTTTAGACATTAGTCGCATATTGTCATTGTAGAATACATAACATAATATTCAGCTGCGAAAAATCACGTCAGTTAGATGGCGTCCATTTTGTTGCAACTTTGGACAATCATAATTTTATATGGATGGAAATGAAGGTCCAAGTGTAAAATTCTGCGAAGTGACCTACATATCTGATATTCTAAGGCCCTCTTGTTCAATGCAAGTTCAGAGCCGGTTCAGCTTGAACCGCCGTTCTTGGTATATTTCGTGTCACACATAATATACCAAGAACGGCGGTTCAAGCTGAACCAGCCTTGAACTTACATTGAACAAGTGGGCCTAAGACACAATTCATACAGAAGTGGCACGTGGTACTGGCGTGGACTGGCGTGGTCCTTCATAGGCTTAAATGCAAGTGGCAATGCCCGCTCCACGCCAGATCCACGCCACCTCCACGCGCCACTTCTGTGTGAATTGCGCCTAAGAGCGCGAGCGTGACGTCACGTAGGTACCGCTGAACGACGAGGGCTATTTTCCATTGCTTGTCGCACCCTTTCAATGTTTTCCGGGGTTCGTACAGTTCGATCTCCTCCTCGTGCAGTCCGAAGTCTCAAGGATCCTGCTGTTTGAAATTTATTTACCCACTTCATAATGGTATCCCGTTTTGGAAGGCGACCATGCCGACCAACATTAAAATGGTTCCGAAATCGTCGCTGTGTGAGCACCACAGAACGACCAGTTTCAATGAAAGTGTTGTAAATAAACACGATGTGCCACAGACCACGGCTCCATGACTACTGAAATAGCATCCCGCAACGAGTTGATATCAACCAACCTGGAAACATTCGCTCCACACAAGCGCGCATAACAGTCGTCTCAAAAACACCATACCTCCCTGCCGGACCCTGTACGATCGCGTGTTATACTGCCGTGCCAAGTTAAAGTGCAGTATCTTCAATAGGGGGATTGGATACTTCACAAACGTAGCTTTTGTTTGTGTTACACATGTACATATAGAGAATGTACATCCAAGTTTCGCCAAGAAATCCAGCTTGGTGGCGCTGCTTGTACTTACCTTATGATAACGATTTTCCACGGAAAGAATTTATTTAAATGCTTTGAAATCCATATTCTATTATAATTGAGGCAATATTGATTAAATCTCATAGGTAAAACACTTCAATTATTATCCAAAATAACGTGTAAGCAGCGCTTATACCACGGGCATCTGCTTAATGCTTGATGCGTGCCACAGATGGCACTCTATCTGTTTTGTGCAGTTACCCAATCGCCCTATAGAGAATAGCATAGGAGATAAGGTAAAAGCACCAGTGGCCGGACACGTCCCAATATGCGGATATTTTTACGTATAACACTGATTATTAAATGCGGTAAAAAGAATCAATTACTGAGAAAGAATCTTCAATAAATTAGGAACGCCCATGACAAATTCCATCTAGTAAGAACACTCAATCAAATCTGCTACATATATTTTTATGGGTGTCCGGATACTGGTCTTAACCGTCCGGCCACTGGTGCTTTTACCTTACTGCAGTTTTGCTTAGCAGGGCAGTATAGGCGCGCGGTGAGTCTGGGCGTGCGGTAGATTTGCATGACGCCTTATACATAGTCCAAAATGTCTAATTTACAATTATTGTCGCGTGAATTTTCTTTTAATACACGTGGTGTTATAATTTTAAGTAATTCATTGCAGGTTTCTTGATCCATGCGTAAATAATTAAACCAGTCTTGAGGTTCTAGCTTAAGTTCTTTTAACAAATTAATATGTGTGAACTCCTTTCTCAATAGCAACCATTTCTTTGACCATTTCTTCTTGATCTTCTGCTTTCTCCTCTTTTAATATTTAACATCAATAGAACAAATAAACACTGTCAAATAAATAATGTTTCATTATGTATGTTACAGAAGGGGATTATTATTGTCAACTCATTTCGTATATAACTTTGCAAAAATATATTTCAATTTTTTTTAAAATTAATCTAAAGTATTGAAAACGTCATGTCTTCTGGCTGTCACCACTGAAGCCACATAACATGTTATAATGATAAAAAGCCATATTTATGAAAATGTAGCCTAACTTTTATTTCATTTATTTAGTATTGTTATTGTGTTTTGCATTTTTCATCAATAAAATTAAAAAAACGTCATTCCTCTCGTTATTCCTCTGAATGCATTTTTTAAAGAAATTTTAAAGAAAGAAAGAGTCGCAAGCGAAGAACCCCTCGACCGCGTGCTCAAATTTCAGGAGCCTCGCAGAAGGGTACGGAAACCCTCTGCCTTTCGCTCTCCTCGGACAAAGTGCAGACCCGCAATAAATTAAACCATTGCGGTGTACATGCACTTGTCCGGGGACGGCACCGAATCTAGATTGCGTACTCTCCCGGCGCCTCATGCTCCAGCTCGGTGGTTTCGAAGAATTTCTTTCTCCCACCATACATAGAAAAAAACCAGCCCTTATTTTGGCAAAGCATACCCCCGCTAGCCGGTAGTTAGTGTTGACAATTCTCCGCGTCTCCGTCTCACGAGTCTCCGTTCAGAGTTAGTTCCGTTGCCAGTGCAGCTGAAGATGTCTGATTTACGATTACTGTCGCGTGAATTTCTTTCTGATTTTATAGATTTATATCGAGATAATATGAGTGTTTGTGGAAAATTAAAAGCAAGGATTACTCGGACAAACAAAAAAGAAATGTGGCTTATGATATTTTAATTAATAAGCCGAAAGAAATCGATCCAACAGCAACTAAAGATACGGTTATAAAAAAAATTAATTAATTACAGACATGTTTTCGAAAAGAATTAAAGAAATACAATGCTTCGCTTAGATCAGGAAGTGGTACCGAAGACATTCATAAGCCAAATTTGTGGTACTTTGATCTGCTTCTTTTTCTAACTGATCAAGAAACGCCAAGAGTAGAGGGAACAGACACTATCCAAAAAATAGTTATCAGTCCAATGAGTGAGGTACGTATGAATAAATTAATAACAGAGTTTTCCATTGTTTTATAAGTTTATTGTTAATATGTACTGAAGTAGCATTTTTAAAACTAATTGATCATATTGTCCTGCCAGTTAACTTTTCCTTCAGTATTAAAGTACTGAAGAAATATATTTCGAGATTCGTTTGCTTCCCGTCCAAAATGTCTATTATGACCATTTTGCAAACCGGCAACAGTATTGGAATCCATTCGTAGTCCAGTATTTATTGTAGATTGTTCCCAGTTTTCATTATCTAAACATTCTCTTGTAATATATGATTCGCGGCACTTTCTACGTAAAAAATTATGTAGAACTGCACATGTTAAAACTACAAGATCTATACGAGGTAACTGGAGATTAATTTCGGTATATAAAATACGAAATCGCGTGCAGCCATTATACCAAAAACGTTCTCAATGATTCTCCTTGCCCTAGATAGGCGATAATTAAAAATTCTTTTCTCTTTGTCTAAATTTCCTTGTGGAAATGGCTTTAAAAAATCAGGACGTAAACAGAAAGCTTCATCGCCGATGAATACGTATGGCAGTTTAATAGTGCTATTTACAACTGTTTTGGGCTTCGGCAAATTTAATTGATTATTTACAAGTTTTTCGTAAAAAGGAGTATTTTCAATCACACCACCATCAGACACACGTCCGTTTGTTTCCATATGACAGTAAATAAATTCGTAGTTTGCATTTGCTATTGCCATGAGTACCAAACTATTATATCCTTTATAGTTCCAAAAATATGACCCACTCCCAGGTGGAGGCATTATTCTGATATGTTTTCCATCAACACATCCTAAGCAATTTGGAAATTGCCATTTTGTTTCAAAATCTCTCGCAATTTTACTCCACTCTTCTTCTGTTGTAGGGAACTGTAATAGACAATGAAACTAAATTAATTTTGTTGTTTCAGAACTTGCAAAATACAGAGATTTTTATTGAAGATCATGACAAACAAGTAGAAGTTGAAAATGCAAATAATGCAACTGATACTCAATTAAATACCCAACCCAACCCAACCCAATCTATTTCGCAACCCTCGCCAAGAATAACTTCAACAACTTCAAGAACTTCCAAAAAGAGAAAACCGGATCGTTCTGATGAGGTATTAGATATTATAGCAACCTCTTTGCAATCAAGTACAGTACAGAAGGAATCAGTTGGAAGATATGCGTCATTTGGGAAATATATTAGTCACGAACTGGAAGAGCTTCCACCAAACATGGCAGTTTTTTGCAAAAAAATTATAAACGAAGCAGTGTATGAAGCACAACTCGGAAATCTAACACAACATTCAAGAATAATAAATGAAGCAGCGCACGTCTTTCATAATTCGCTTGAACCTGTCATTCATCTAACAACATCTACACCTTCATCAACTGTATCAGAATATTATTCGAAATATGTTCCAGGCCCTTGAATTAGTTATTCAACACTCCAGCAAGAATAAATGTTTATTTTTTTATGTATGTATTCCTGAGATTGAATAATTTGTTGCACTTTTAATTGAATAAAACAGTACTTACCTTCAGATATTCTCCTTTTAATTCCTCATAAATAGCCAAACAAGTGTCCGGTATAATTTCTCCCAAAGCTTGAGCAGATATAGCACAAGTAAAATTTAAATCTTCGTAATTCCTTCCCGTTGCTAAAAAACGCAAGGTAGCGCTTAGGCGTTCATGTGGTGTTATTGCTTTTCTCATTCGAGTGTCTGTTCTTTCAATGCGTGGTGTTACAATTGCCAGTAATTCGTTGTACGTTTCTTCATCCATACGCAAATAATTGAACCAGTCTTCAGGTTCCAGCTTCAGTTCGTTTAATAAATTAACATGAGTTAACTCCTCTCTCAATAGTAACCAATTCTTCGACCATTTCTTCTTGATCTTAAGCTTTTTCTTTTTCTTAATAATTAAAACAGCGGCAGCAGCAATTGCTAATTTATGACGATCGGCCATGTTTCGTTTGAATACTAATGAATATCTCTGGGCTGCTCCGCGTCCCGTCTTGCACTGAAAACTGTAAAAGTAAAACGACGAACTAGCATGTGTGTCTGTGGCCGCCCGTAGTGTTCCGTCTTGCATTACGACTTAAAACTGTACAAGCAAAACAACCAACTAGCATGCGTGTGCATGGCGGCCTTAAGACATCCGCTTCCTTCTCTCGGTTGCAACGTAGGGTCGCGCTGTTATTTGCGAAGGGATCGATACCAGTGCGCCGCGATGAGTGCAAATGAAACGTAATAAAGTTACATCACTCGCGTCTGTTTCTGACAATTGGACGAGGGAGCTCTAGGACGAAGTGGATATATCGACGGTGATGCTTGAGCAGGAGTGAGCCGCGGAGGGAGCAGATACGACGTCGGGAAGGGGAAAAAGGAGGAAAGGAACGAAAGAAGAGAAGCGTAGAGCGACACGTGGGGCGAAATTCAATAACCCACGGAAGAGATCTTTGATTTCGCCATTCGGAACGTCGCTTCGTCGATTCCTACCGGCAATGGCGGGCGGAAATATTCGACCCAGCGGTTATGCAGTTGATTTAACCGCGCGGCGAAATAGAATCGTTCATTAATTCTTTTTTTCGCAATTAATTCTTAGTTAATCGAAGCTAATGAGGAAAATCGGATTCATCGCTTTGTTATCGGAATCCGGCTGTAATTCAACATAATAATAACGAGAACATATAAATATTCGTTCCACACTGGGGGAAAAATCTCGTTAAAAAAAACCATAATTTAACTAGAAATCACACTCGATTTTGGCACCAACCACGATTCCATAATTCTTCTAAACAGCCCAGGTAGAACAAGATAGCGATTTTCAAAAAGTTATGTAAATGTCATACAAAATGTATAACTAAATTTGTCCGAAAGACAACTTGTTTTTTGGACACCTTTACGGTACCTTTAAAATTAACCTAACTTAACCAACCTTTTTTTTTTTATATAGTTGACATTACCTTGCAGTAATATCATCGATCTACTTTTCTGATTAATTTAACCATAGTGAATGGCTATCATAGACTACAATCTTATTGTTACTATGGGCAGTAATAAAAGTTTTTTCGACTGCATTCATGGTGTGTTTAATCGTAAATATGATACTAGCAACCAGGAAAATCCAATCTTGCCATTATGGTTAATTTTACCACTCACTTTTCTCTCAGTGCAGTCGAATATTTGTTTCGTTGATGTAATGTAAATTGGAAACTACTCATATTATTTATTCGAAGAAGCGCTTCTCTTTCCCGCGGATGCGGCAGAAATACGGGACTTCGATTTTATATGTATAGATGGTAATCTCGTTTTCCGCAGCCGGAGCTGCGAAGGGGGTACGCGGCTGGGCGAATTGCGCGCTTCTTTTAGCGATCTATAAGAGAGGGCGGTGAAATTACTCTTGTATTCTCCGCGAAAGCTGAGGGGAAGGAAGAAGGGTGGTCTAGTTCCTAACACATCTGTATATCTATATGCCGTGGCACAAACCTCGGTTATCTGCAGGAGTGGACATACAGGCGTAGTGGTGCATGTTCCTAATATATTTGGGGCGACGAAAGGACGATGGCATGTGCACTAAGTGTACAGTCCGATCTCGCACGAGATCGAAAGCTCGGGGGGCGTACGGAGAGACCGGCACGATACATTTTTCTGTGTAGACGGTATAAAAGAAGTATATATAAGGGTTTTCAACTATTTTTACCGAATGATAGAGTAATTTTTGTTCCGAAAACATTAAATCGCGATAAGTTTTGTATTATAACAATTCACTGGTTTCCTCGGAAAAATTGTTCTTCAGCACAGTATACCGAGAAAACAATGTATTTTTAGTTAATAAATGTTCGTTTGAATATGAATGGTAAGTAACATTTTATCGGACCAAGTAAATATTCGTAACTATTACAATATTTATTTGGTACAATTAAATAATGATTATATACATTCCATATTCAAATATCTCATTTGTTTCCAAACACATAATGTAATGTGCTATTAAGATTGTTTTATTCACTTTTACTTAGAAAGGAAATAAAAGAAAGACAGGGAGCGATGTCCCGAGGCAGGGTCTCCGCGGGGGGTCGGACTATATGTACAGAAAACGTGATCGATCGATACAAACGGAGTAGGTACGTACCCGCTTCGCGAATAGGTAAAACTCCGCACCTGGTTTTCGCTCATTATCCTCGTATTGTGCCTGTGGCGGGAGGAACGAACGATAACGTCGCTCGTCAAACATTGCATGTGTCATCGCGAAATGAATCTCTGCCGCACCTACATCGCACGCGTATTGTTATACGCCTCACTTTTACTCTACGTTCGTCGAGTATCTATACAACATAGCTCCAAGAAAAGGCTGTGTAAAGCCCGTTCCCTTTTGCTTTTTCGCAAACGCTTCGCGTCTCCGTATAAAAAAAGTGAGAAGGAGAGTAAGTTCTGCCTTCAACGGTTGATGTAGAATCTTTAACCTCTTTTACAAGGCGGTTATACAACGAACTGTACTGTTTCGAAGTTTAATAGTGAACGAAGACTTTCGATGAAGCAATATGTGTACAAAATAGTAATAAGTGTGCAATCTTTGTCTCTATTCTTATTCAAGTGCTGTAAATGTGACTGTTTCATAACAACAATAATGATAATAATAAAAGCGTTGATGATTATGATGATAAGAAACAGAAAGCATTGCAAAAAGTAACCGACTTTTAATTTAAAAAAGTCGTTATCTACGTCTTTCGCAGTAATTCGTGACGACGACTCACGGCCACGACGACAGTTTCTTCCGATCGGATCTGTCGTCGTCGTCGTTACCTGATTACGTCGCGTGGGTCGAATTGCATAATGGCGATTCTTCCTCGTCGTAGGAATATCCTGCTCCTGCTCTTTTGCAATTCAAATGGTTCCGACACGTCGTCGTTTCTCGACTTTCAGACTGTTTCGCGCGCAACCCCCCCCCCCCCCTCTCATCGTCTTTCTCGCGGTCTCCCTCTCTCGGAGCAAAAGGGAGAAAAAGGGTCGTCCCGGAGGGGTATAGAAGTTTGCTCGATGATACTCGACGTTATCACCTAAAATCGTAAAAGCAAAGGGGGAAAGCGGGAGGGAATGGAGAAAACGCCGATTCCATCGGGCATATTGTGTCTCCCGAAAGAGAGAGTGATTGTAGATTCTCGCTACGTGCGACGATAGGATTGATGCGACTCTCGCGTGCTTCAAGCTGGGGGGTGTTCATGTTATTTAAACTGACATCTCGTTCGTACATCTCGGAAAAAGCATTCGTTTCTTTATCTTTTCCCTTGAACCGCTGACAGTTGGACGTTCTCGCGTACCAAATATTTGTTAAATGATAAAAATGTTAAATTTATTATTTGTGTAAGTCTGAAAAACACGTCCTTGTCATCGGGTGCAAATAATATGTTTATGGGGACCATGTATACCTGTATTATCCATTATCTGATACGCCGAAGGCAATGGCAATAACATTGAAAATTGCGTCGTAGAAAATTGGATAGGTACTTTATTCGTAGGATAGTGAATGCAGTCTCTTTAATTTAGTCTTTCCTCTTTTCGTAAAATTTTCGAACGTCTTTATCTTTTGTATTATTTTTTTCTAAACTAGAAGTTTCCGCGTGTAGCATAGATACACGTCATCGGGAGTTTTAAAATTCGGTTATATTCTGCCTAGAGAGAGAAATCCCTCCATCCGTCCATTCAAGAGAAATTAATTAAAAAACGAGAATAAAGTTTCAAATTTAAGAAATAGTCTTTCGGCCTGCTCATGTGTCGATGACAATCGATCTCAGATTATGTAAATGCACTCAAGAATCTGTTCTTCGAAATTTAGTTATGAAAAAAAAAAAAAAATATCGAGCAGTTTTACTACTAGGTACTAATATTGATATTCAATGATACTCAATAGTCCTACTCTCGACTATCCGTAAATATTGCGACTCGAGAAAATAAGTAGGGTAGGCCATTTCATCTCTCAATAAAATCGATGCCCCCCTAGGTATTTGATAGTTTCAGTTACCAATGCTCGATAACTCGCGTTTCAGCTACCCGCGAGGTAGTTTCGAGGCGTACCACGAGAATGCGTCACCTGACCGCTCCACGGCTCGATTTTCTTGCCGGGAATTCGCAGAACGATAAAACAGTTCCTCCGCGACGTTGCGTTCGGGTGTGTGCATTCGAACTAGGTAGTACAGCGCCGAATGTGCGTCGGGCCGAGTCACCAAAATGCACCTGTCCTCGCATCCGTTTAGAATTGTCAGACTAGAAAAACATTTTAACATTTCTCAACTTGCCGTTCCAATTATACGTACAGATATACAAAAGCAACGCTACGGATAAAAAACGCCTATAAATAAATGTTAATGTCTGCATGTAATTAGATCTATCAATTCGAAAGCATTTTTCGATTACTTACCGAATCTCCTAAAAGAAAAAAGATATTTTCCAAATTCCTCTTTCAACCGACAACGAACCATCGAATATCGACCTCCATTCAAACGATGTAGGTACTCTTCTCCTCGAGTTTCCCTCTTCCCGCAATCGTATACGAGGAACTCTCGAACGGTACACACTCGTCCGTCGAGGAGCACTCCTCTCCTGCGCTCGCCTCCCAGTCCGCGCGCGCGACTCTCCGACTTCGAGTCACCCCGTATAAAGCGCCGCGGTTAGTTTCCCCGCTGGTAGCCTTTCAGGCTGCAGTTCACAGTCCGCCGTCGCGTGGAAGGGGAACGAACCGTACTCTTTCTCTACGCCGCAACCCGAGTGAAACGCGACATAGCCGCTGCATGAGTGCGGGCAGCGCCGCGTACTCTATCGTGTACCGCGCAGTAGGTACACCGATTCGCGTCTCGCCGGTGCACATAGAGCGGAGTCCCCGGCCTCGCGCGTTCCGACGTTACCTATATCGAACAGAAGAAGACTCGTGTTCGTCGCAATCTTCGAGGCAGAAGGTGCGCGCGCGCGCGTCTTAGGAACTCGATATTTATTCCATTATTCTTCCGGTGTGATGCTTATCATTATAGTCGCGGGGGGCAGGATCGTTTCCGGTTTCACGAGACGTCGTCGCCTCGCTCCTCCGCGCGGCTTATCGCGACGCGTGCGCGCGCGCAATTAGTCGGAGTCAAAGTTCAATTGGTGCCGCGCGGTGGTCCCGTTCGCTCCGCGCGTCTCTCGAGTCGGACTTCCTTTCGCCCGCGTCTCTCCGTTTCCTTTTCCCGCGCGTGTGAGGCGCGAATGGAACTTATAATTGGACGACGTCGGAGGGATAATTAGCCGCGGCGCAGTGATTCGAGCGCAATTGGATGACCCTGTCTAGAACTTGCAAACTCGAATGTATGTACAGTTGGGTGCACGGGGAAGGAAATGGGGTTGATTTGAGTAAACTAATGATTAGGGAGGGGAGGAATGAGGTTTTCTGGTAATGATAATTTGATTGAAACGATTAATGCGGTCATTTGACTCAATCAAGTTGCAGTCCGTTTCAGCGAACAATAAGGTCAAGTAATTAAATTGGCTTTTACGGTATCGGAACAAATACTTGATTACATTAACCACATTTCTTACGTGTGCGTAAGGAGTACTTGATAAGAGCGTCGAAGTTTGGACTCAAATGATGCATAATTTTTGCTTCTGCGACTCGATTTTGATCTTTCTCTTTTGTACTTGCAATGCTATGGAATTATATTAGGTTTCTTATAAAAAGAAGAGAGAAAGCGAGAAATCAATTTATTACCCAAGACTATAAACAGAAAAACCGTTGTTGCCAGCAACTAAAATTAGCTGTGAACAAATATCACAACTCCAAATAAAATGGGGAGATCGAGGAAATAATCAAAGGATTGTATTAAGCAGTAGTTATTCAAATTATTAGATTCAGTTCCATATTCTTTAAAATTTAAGTATGTGCTATGATGTATTAAAGACGCGTGGAACATTAATTTTTTTCACAATCGATTGTTACAAGTGAAACTATTCCTTAAAGTTTACCTCTTCATATTTACCATTAAACATCTCAAAAACTATACACGAAACCTGTCAAAAAATAATCTCGTAAAATATATATTATAGGTATTAAAAATTGCTGAAGAAAAAAGTACTGAACAATATATAGGTACTTTAAATTTATTTTAGAAAGTTTAAGAAAATATCGCGCACCAATATTCATAATGATAATGCTGCGAACATTCAGAATTCATATAATAATAATCTTATCCCTTACTACAATAGAGTGATCGATAGAAAGTATCATATAGCCCGAGCAAAAGCATTAAAGTGACATATGAACCAGTTAGTATCTCAAGATATGATCAATTTCCAGATGTTTTTAATAATTTAACCACTCACCGGTTATACTCATAGGGGATAAGCTTGAAATTTGAATTGTAATTTTGAATTTAAATGACTTACTAATTAAAAAAATTAATAGAATTAATAATTCTTAATTTTGATAATATTGTAATTATCTATTAATATAAAAATCCTTTTAAATAAATTTCATTTAAATGTTAAATTTGTTGTAAAGATAAAGTTAATTAAATAATAAAATTGTAATTTAATTAAAAAAAATTAAGTATGTAATAAACGAAGCAAAAATAATTTTTACCTATTTATTCAGCCAACTATTAATAAGTGTCTTTCAACTCTGGCACAGCGCCGCATCTATACATATCCCGGAGTACTTCTTATTCCCGCTTCACTCGCGCTACATTAATTCATCGAATCGCCGATGATCGATGACTACGGATAATCCACCTACATAAATATATCGATACGATCGTCGGATTCCTCCTCGCGCGGGTCGTTGCACGTGTACATAAATATATGCGTACATCCTATAAATGTAGCGTACGTCATATGACATATATATAGCAATATCCGAGGACGGGTGGAGGGGGGGGGGGGGATTGAGAGCAGCCGCGGAAACTCGTCTCGTTCGGCAAACGTAATCGGAGTCCGTTCGAGGATGACGTCAGGAGTGGAGCATTAACCCGCAACTTCGCGACGGGAAGTTCGAGGATCGATAAGGCGCTCGATGTGAACGGGCACCCTGTAGCTCTTCTCGGACGCTTTTACGCGAGCGCGCTCTGCTGGTAGATATTCGAGAAATTGGGTCAGGAATTCGTTCGTTCGAGGCTAATCGTGTTGCAACCGTTGACCGAGCCAGATTTGGTCGCTTTCCTCGCGTTCGAGAGACTCGTTATTCGAGATGAAGCATTGCCGTGGACTCCTCGCATGGTGGAATCTGTCTCGCGGAGCTCTCTAACTTTTAATTCAACCGGGGAGGAGCGCGTCGAAGAAAAGTTTATACGAATATTTCGTTGGGTTATCCTGTAGAAAAATTTTGACGCGAATTGAACGCAGTAAAACCTGTATTTTAGATAATTCGACGAAGTTAAAAAAAAAACGATTTCAGACAATTTTATAATTTTTCGTTAAATTCAAATTCTAACTACTCAAATTTCCTTACATTTTTTACACGCGTGCGTGTACACGGTTGCGATATATTTACATTAAAACAAATGAACAAGATGTTAATATATCAATTACGTAATTTTGCACATTGACATATTCGTCATATTATGTAGAGATAAATCATGATAATCATTTTTAATTATATGGAAAGAGGAAAGTCCTAATATTAAAAAGTCTAAATTTTTCTTTTTCTTGGATCGTTCGTGGTCTTCGTCCACTTAAAACACTGTTAATGTAAATGTATGGCTATATAATACCTCGACGGGTATCGGTTACGGTACTTCGAGTGGAGAATTTTCAAAGGAGCAAAACTTTCCCCCGACGTCGCTCTAATGGCCGCTTCGGCCGATAAATCATCCCACGCGTCGTCATTTTCACTCAATTCCCCGCAACAGCTCCCCCACTCTTTCCCATCTAGGTCGTCCTTCCCTTCCCCTCTCTTTCGCTTCGGATGTAGAGATTCGAACCGATTAGGAAAGTTTTCTCGAATACCTGCAATCTCGATGACGACGCTGTCGTTTTTGGCTCTCTTTTTGCGCGCCATGAGATCTGCGATACCCGAATATCGCGAATGTGGAATCTATACGGGATATGCTATATGCCAAACCGGAAGATCAGGTTTCTCGTGAGTAACGGTGATTAACTTCGAAAAAGTTGGAGCATAGCACTAATCAAACTCTTTGCTCGGTGGTTTGGGATCGTATACCTATTTTGTATGGAAACATATGCGAAAAAAAATTGAGTATAAAATTGCTAGCAATGGTCAAGTTCTCTTTTCCTTGTTTTCAATTGTTTCCTGATCTCTTATTTTGCATATTTCGCTCTTCTGAACATTAGTCAAATGAGAAAAAAATGAGAGACTAATTATGCCATTTATTGAAGAAAAACGTTTTACAAAATATGAAAAAAATTAATTCACAAGGAATTTCACAATTGTACAAATGAGTCGTACAAAACAGAACTAGATAGGTATTATTTAAAATTTGTAAAAAGAAAGACGCGTCTCGTACTTGCCTTTTTTACATTTACTGTCATTTTGCATTTCCACTCTACCATATTTTTAAATGTAATAAAAGATTAGAGTAGCAAATATTCCCAGAAATATCTGCTCCGAAATTTGTGCAATATATAATGAACCTCTTCTGCTCCCTTTTTCTGCCCTCCCTCGTCCCCAAAAGTCTAAACACTCTAACGACACACTATACTAACCGATCCCACCACCACACACTCGAAGAAATTCCCGTAATCCCGTAAGTGTGCCGAACGTGTAGCGGGAAGCGGGTGCCTCTATCACGGTTATCTATCTCGCGGTCATCTCCACGACTTAATCCCGCACCTCGTTTAATTAATTACCTGCACGTTTCGAAAGAAGGTACTCGTCTTCGGGGGCCGAATTGATAAGGAAATAACGAGAGTTGGAGTAGGATAAAGATACAGTAGGATCTTTCTCTCGGTCTTCTTTTCTCGGAAATTTTATCGTTTATCACCGAGGAGAAGAAAAGCAAGGTACCTGCAATGTCTGCGAAAATTCGTCACAGTAAAAATGTGGTGCTCCAATTTATTAAGAAATCAACAGTCAGCAGATTGTACACCCACATATACGGGTAGTTCACCCAAGTGCAGTTTCCCTCGCTGGACAGAAAGTGGAGGGAGAAAGAAAATAGGAATTTCTCACGGAGGAAACGGAACTGCACGAATTATAATACAATTTGACTATAGCATAAACTATGATTCCGCCCAAGAAACTTTATAGAATTACACAGTAATGAGGTGTTTAAGAAAACCCCTGCCAAATACTATTGCGTTCATCACATAGGTATTACAAAAAAAAACTTAACTCGTATCTTTGAAACAACAAAATTCACGAAATCAGCTATTTGTACCAAATCTGAAAAACAACATCGCTAAATGCTACAGTTTTTAAAATAAAATAATAATTTCGAATGGAAATATTGTACTTTGAAAGTTGAATATAAATGTAAGATTAAACGAGAACATATTTGGCAAGCCTCTCTCTCTCTCTCTCTCCGGTGCCTGGTCGTCGCTGCCGGCTTCCGAATTCAGGGCCGGCTGGGCAATTTATAAAACCAGAAGTGGAAGCGGCGGGAGAGGGACGTGGGGCGGGTCGTTTCAAAGCGTGTAAGAAGGGCTCCTCTCCGCCCTGCCACTACACGGCAGGTGATACAGCAAACGGGGTTTGTAGTCTAGTACCTGAGAAATTAACGGCTAACTCCGATACGGTCCATCGTCACCCCCGTTTACGCACCCCTCGTCCATCCCTACCTCTCGAGAGTAGCGCGGATCGCAGGATGGCGCTACCCTCCCCTTCCACGCGCCGAGAGTCCTCGATCCTGGGGCACTCCGGAAAGTTTCCACGGAACGTAGAGAAGTATTCGGGCGCGGTGCGAGCGCGGAAGTTTTCCGAGCGCAATTTTCTTCAGAGAGAATTGTAATTTTCTGTCACGGAGAAAAAGGATTCGTAATCTTTACAGTGAATATCACGTTGAGAAAAATAACCTGGTTAATTTAACCAAAATCTTGGCGACCAAATCCCAACCATGGAATGGATAACCAAATCGTTTGGTGAAATATGGATCCTCTCCATCTGTTTGATTTGACTGACCATTTTCTGGTTAGAATAACTAGACATATCGTTAGAATAATTAGATATTTGGTTCAACGTAGTAGTATCTTGGTTAGAATAACTAAACTCATTTAACCAAATGTATTTTGTCAGTTTAACAAAGTTATTTTTCTCAGTACACTAACAGGAATTGTTTAATAAACGCAACGTACTTTTTACAGCTCGTAACAGTATAAACCCGTAAACTCCCGACGCATATTAACGGGAGATTGATAAATTTTATCGCATAAGCTGATGTTTATACACTATTACGAACTGTAACACGTACACTGAGAAAAAAAAGTAGTTGTGACAACTATTTTGGACTCAACTGCTCCAGTTTTCTAATCAGCACCAGTTTTATATAGTTATCGCAACAATTCTCTTGTTCCGGTAACTAAGAACAGTTACGCGACAATTATAAAAACTGGTCCTAATTACCAAACTTGATCAGTTCAATCCAAAATAGTTCAGTGTACGCTGTGGTCTATTAAAAACTTCAATGTTTCACCTCGAGGAGCACTGTTACTGGGATAACTGGAAAAATTCATGGATTTTCCCATGACTTTTTACTAATCCTTTTTCTCCGCACAGAAAAAAATAGATTTCAATAAATTGCCTGTCACGGGCAGGGGAATATCGATCAAGTTACTTGAATTAAATAATTTGGTTGTAATGATTCGAAATTATTTGACAAAAAGAAGCTGTAGTCGAGTCTAACAAATTGTCAGTTCAAGTAACTAATTCCACGTTCCCCTGCCCGTGACCGCTAATTTAGTCAAATCTACCGTACTTTTTTCTCAGTGCGCGTACGCGTGTCCGTGTATGTTCAGTGACGGTGGAAAGGAGAGGAATTGAAAACGGACTCGCACGCGTGAAGGGAACCCGAGACCGCGTGGGAGGTTTCGTCGAAGGGACGTTTTAAATCTTATCGTGAGCAATAAAAAGACGTCCGTCGAATCGAGAACTCGCGACGTAAAGTTATACACTCCGGACTGGTGCGTGCCCGCGAAGAACGCGCCCGGACTTTCGCTTTCCTGGAAGCGATCGGGAAGCCGCGCTTCCCGTCGGTTTATCGTCCTTGGCGTCGGTGACACGCGCGCGTATCCCGCGTGTGGCGCGTGATACAGTCTCCCCGCGAGTTTCGCTGTGGGAGCGCGCGCGTGCGCGCGCGTTGTGTCGTCTGTGGCTGGTATGAAAACTGGATTGGATGCGCGAAGCTTCGTGGTGCTGCTGGATCACGGAAGAGGGAAGTAGGAGGAGGGCGGCGGCCAGGAACGGGCGACGCACGTGTTCCTCGGTTGAGTCATGTAAGTTCGCTGAACGATTGATTGAACCGCGCTCCGGATTCACGAGTTCGCGTGTATTTTGAATCGTAAGGATTGTTTTGTGGGTGTATACTTCAGCTACTCTAAAATAGATATTTTACAAAACATGTCTAAAAATCAAGCTATACGAGTGCAAAGTTCTCCCAAATCACCGGTTAATCCTACTTCAAATCACGAAATAATCGCCTAGTCCGATATTCCTGATTCATGGCATACGTCAAGTTAAAGCTGCTTTAAATTTTGTTAATTTTTATGACATATTGTACGGAAATCGTTTATTCTAAATGTAAATTGCAAAATACATATGAAATTTAGATCGTGGCGTGATCTAAACTTACGCTGACAACAAATTTATGCAAAATTTAATTCCTTGAATCACAGTGATGTGTATAATTTACTTATTATTTTTTAAATATAAATACACAAATAACGCGGTGCCAAGAAAGGACTTATAAAACACACGCAGTTGCTACACGCCGTGATCTAGGTTTTCGTGTAATTGCTCCAAAATTTACATCATGTGTCTGGTTGTGAGCGTAGCTTTTCATTTCTATTTTTCAAGTTGAAGGCCAAGCCCTATCGATAGCACTTTTTCTACCTGTATATTCAACAAGTGGAAAGAAAATTTTGTGCAAAGTTGCATCACTGGATTCCTAATCGTTTAAGATACGGCGATTTTTCGATTTTCCCATTTACAAAAATGCTGCATCTCTTAAATGGCTGGGAGTCCCATAATGTCTCTGTGAACAACATTTGCTTTTTACTTGTAGAATATGAGAGCATTTATTCTCCACAAATGTTCATTTCAGTACGTTGTTTTCGAAATAATGACTGGCAAAGTTTGACTATAATCAAAGAACTCAGATTTTTTTATAACCACGCCGAAAGAAAAAAACGTTACATCAGGTCCATTAACGAGGCCTCGACGGCTTTATAATTAGCAATTCCCAGTAATCCTCGCTCTCTCGGTAATTCTGACCAAATTTGTAGTATCAAATTTTAACGCACCTGGCGCGCCGCATCAATCAGAGCTCACCACAGATATTATCAAATCTTCAGACATTCTTACTAGAATTTTTAATAAGAACCTACTGTGACTGTTTTACCGGAAAAACAGTTTAGTCCTTATTATCGATCCGTACTAAGAATTTCTCTCGTCAAAGACACTCAGAGTCCTCCACCCAATCGACCCTCGAGAGGAGAGAACGTACGTGCGATTACGTCCGTAGACGTACTCGAAGCCTCAGAATTTCGAGTCGTCGTCTCGATTCACGAAGAGAGCGCACACACTCGATATCCCTCGAGAAATCCGACGTGTTTATTTCTCCGAAGCTCGCTACGTGTTCCACCTACGTCGTTTATCAGCCGGCGCGTCTGAAAGGCTCGATAGAAATCGAAATCGGCACACCCTCTCGACCGGCCGGCGTCCACTGGCCCCGGAGCATTTCGCTCGTCGCATATCGAGGCCCCCGCGAGGAAGCCGAGAGCACGCTCCTTTATCGCTCTTTCCACGCGCGCTATCGACGGCCCGTTATAGGCCAGAGAGAGGGAAGTTATTTTTGATAACATGGTGCTCGTGGAACAAAATGCCCTAAAGCTGATTTATGCGGGATTATTTAGCTGTTTTGGTCCTGATTAACATACTAAAAGTCCCCATCCCTCCGAGGGTGCAAACAACTCCAAAACTACCCCTAAAGGTACATTTTTTTAGTTCTCATCAAATATCTTAAAAACTACTCCTTTTTTTGACAAAATGCAAGAGACCAAAATGAAAGCCAATAAAATTACCTACAATTTGGTGTATATATGTACACAATTTGTGAATAAACCAGTGGCGTACAGCAAGTGTCAGTCATTATATATTTTTCGGCCTTCAAAAAAAACGCTTTTCTCAGCGTAAATGCCATCGAATTATTTTCCCATGTAAAAGTACTCAAAAATAAAGAACAAATAGTATTAAATCAATAAAGTTAGGTATTTTTTTTATTTCGAAATGTTTCTGAAATGTAAGAAATTTTACAATCGGCCCTTCATTACGTAATAGGCGTATGCTAGGCGGCTAAATGCAAGTGAAGACGGATAACATTTGGCCTTTCTACAATTAGTCTTACGGTTAATAGACCACAACATGGCAATCATTAATAGGCCCCGATTTTTAAAAAATGAAAACAATAAAAGTTGTTTATTTCACAACTAAGCCAACATCTCGAAACAGCTGATATTAAAGTTTTCCAAGCATATGGGGATGCAGATACACTCATAGCGGAGAAAGTTCTTGAAGCAAGAAAGTTAGAAAAATCGGTAACATTGGTTGGTGAAGACACTGATTTAATGGTATTACTGTTATTCAAATCAAATACGGACAATATTTATATGTTAAGACCCGGCAGCACTACAAAACCTAATAAAACAACGAACATAAATGCGCTTCAAAATAAGATAGATACTATGCGTGCTTCGATTTTATTTTCCCACACCGTTTTTGGATGTGATACTACCTCGGCAATTTATAAAAAAGGAAAGTTGTCTACATATAGGATTTCAGAGAAACATCAGGACCTAAAAGCAAAAGTAGCCATTTTTTAAATCCCACTGCAGACAAGAAGGATATAATCGCTATTGGAGAAGAGTTTCTATTGGCTCTGTATGATGTCGGAAAGTCAGTAAAAACGCTAAATCAGCTACGCTTTTTCAAATTTCACAACAATGCATCAAGATAGTTTAAGTGCAAACTTCTCATTAACTTCTTTACCACCAACATCAGATGCAGCCGCTCAGCACAATTTGCGGGTATATTACCAAATCCAGGAATGGCTGGAAAATGAGTTAGAAGCTACCTCTTGGGGATGGAGAAAGCAGGGACTTCTTTTACCAATAACGCGACCGACAAACCAATTGCACCAGAATTCATCCTAAAATTGATATTCTGTAACTGTAAGACTGATTGTGGAAAGCTGTGTAAGTGTAAGAAATCTGGTCTAAACTGTTCAAATCTGTGTGGGCAATGTCAAGGACAGTCTTGTAGCCATATATTTCAACCCGCTACAAACGAAGACGACGAAGAAGATTTGATCTAGATTTTTTATTGTACATATCGATGGCTTAGGCACAATAGGTCATAACCCACAAAGCGTTTTTAACGCCATTTGATTGTAACCCTCAAAAGTATGTCCCTACAATACATCGTAAGCCTTATCTCCATTTAAAAGGCTCTCTATTTTATTATTTCAAAAGGTCGTATGCCCAGCGAATATTGTCACTGTGAAGTTTTTTGTGTCTCCTGTAAAATTTAGTGTTTCGGGGATACGACCTATTGCGCCTAAGCCATCGATATACTCTAATGTAAGTACGAGTATTGAATGTACATTGTTTCTTGAGCATAGGAAAATAAATATTTGATATATACTTTTAGTATAATAGATACCTACGATTCTTTAGCCATATTAATAGCCATTTTTGAATCGACTTTAAAACTTCACTACACGCCACTGCCCTAATTTTGATTGGATTTTCTCCAAGTGATAAATAATTTAAACTTCAATTGTTCTAAACAGAACAATTCAAACCAATTACATCACTTTTGAGTATTGAAAAATCTGTATCGTCTTCGGACACTTGCTGCACTCCACTAACGTAACATATTTTGACATACATACATACATATACCTATATATGTTTATTTTATATTTATATTTTATTTTTTATATACCTATATTTATATTTATTGTAGATATATATGTTTACTTTTCTCGCAATGTTTAACATTCCATTGTCTTAAATAAACTAACTAGGAGTATTTTTACTGCGTAAAACGTAATATTGAGGGTGGATGTACGTTTCGCAATTTTAAACGCTTCCAGCCCGCCACTGGTTTCCAAAAAATTATGCACTGCTATATACAATTTTATAGGTAATTTTATTGGCTTTCATTTTGGCCCCTTTCATTTCTTCAAAAAAAAAAGCCGTTTTTAAGATATTTGAGAAAAACTAAAAAAATGTACCTTTAGGGGTAGTTTTGGGGTTGTTTGCACCCTCGGAGGGATGGGGACTTTTAGTATGTTAATCAGGGCCACAAAAGCTGAATAATCCCGCATAAATCAGCTTTAGGGCATTTTGTTCCACGAGCGATCTTAATTGCACTGGCCTATTACGTCTGTATATCGGAGCGTCGACCAATCGAGACGCGACGCGGCACTGCAGTTCTTCGGTGCCATCTGCGTATTGATTATGATGGAAGCCAGATGATATGAAAAGAATTAAATAAAACACTGTAGTTGAGTGGAGAAGTTATAATTTTACTACCAAACGCGACTAACGTCTTTACTTTTAGGAGAGCTGCGAGAGACTAACTCACAAAGAAAGACTTCTACTACATTTGGTCCTTAGTTTTTCTCTCTCTCTCTCTCTCTCTCTAGATGTATATCGTTCATATAAATATTCATACGATATTTGAGAGCAGACCCTACGTGCTTTCTTTCTTAAGAATAGTTTAGTCATGACATCATCAGTTCACCGTACACGTCAGATTATTCAATAAATTTACTGAGCTGATTTTTGCTAATACCAATACTGCGATCATCGGTTCCGTAGCGTGTGTAGTTATCCTATACAGGGTGTCCCGGTTTCACCGGATGCCCTGTTAATGATGAATTCCTTATGAAAATCTAATTGTAAGTGCGAGAGATGGTATTCTAGGAGCCTGGTCTGGTAGGCGTCGACTCTGAAACTTTAAACAATGACAATTTAAAATATTTTCGCGCGTACCAAACTCTAGACTCCTGAAATATCTTCTCTCGCGCTCGATATGCGTCAGCCCTGGGAATCTGCTAGACTTAAATTACGATTGGTCAGCTTAAACAGTTTCCCGTTTAAACAATATTGACTCCTCGACATTTTTTCATTAGAAATATAGTCTTAGATTTTGATGAGGAATTAATTATTAACGGGACATCCGGTAAAACTGGGACACCCTGTATAAGAGAGCGGCGGAGTTGGACGATCGTGTTTCGATCGTTCGATATATTTAGAAGATCGAACGACTCCTTCTCAGGAAATTAAATTCCGGTAATCGTCATGGGAACTTTGGAAAGCTCGTGTGGATCGATGATACGACTTATCGGTCGAGGCAATAGGGCATTTTTTTACTGCGCAGAATATTTTAGGCACATTTACGAGCGATCCCCGACGCTTCCTTAATTGTTTATTAATTTATCCACGAGGTGCAGCGTTGGAGGTGTTTAAGATTCCTCGAATGCCTACGAAGTAGACGATGACTTGCGATCGATGTATAGATGTATAGATCGGTGTACCTCTCTCTAATAGGCCGAGGCGCCGGCGCGAGCTGATAGCTCTAATCATTTCGATAAATTTATGATCTCTTTCCGTGAATTATAGGAATCGAAAACAATTTTAGTGCTCCATTGTAGGATTAATATTGCGATGTTTACTCGATAACCATGGGAATAGTTCGAAAAATTCTTCGGATACCTCGCGAGTAAACGATAACTGGATCTGATGTGTTTGCACAGATGTATGTAATAATAATAATGAGAGTAAGCGATATAGCTATTAAAATTCTAAGGTAAGGCAAAAAAGGAAATATTAAATTAAAGAGGCAATATCGACGACCAAAAAATCCTCGATACTTATATTAAAAGTTCAAGTTGATAACTAATCAATTCTGTGAATTAATTATTTCATTTTGCTATCAGTAAATCAGCTTGGTCGAGCTTTAATTCTGAAACAAAATTTGTCGATAAAAAATTGATACATGCGAAATAGGTATTCCACAATTACTGAAATAAAATAAAAATTTGATTTCCTTTCCAGAGTCTAATATTTTAAATACTAACGCTTTCAACTACCATCTGATAGTGTTTTATAATGCATAGTCCAAAGGGAATTAACGCAATATGACGTAACATGGCACTTAGAAAAAAACTAAGCAACTAATCCAGACTTAACTCCGTATCAGTGATGGACATGTATGGCGTGGCCGATATTCTCTCAAAAGAGATAGATAGATAGATAGATAGATATATAGATAGATAGATAGATAGAGATAGAGATGGAGATAGAGATGGAGATAGAGAGATGGAGATAGAGAGATGGAGATGGAGAGATGGAGATGGAGAGATGGAGATGGAGAGATGGAGATGGAGAGATGGAGATGGAGAGATGGAGATGGAGATAGGGAGAGAGAGGGAGAGAGAGGGAGAGAGAGAGAGAGGGAGAGAGAGAGAGGGAGAGAGAGAGAGGGAGAGAGAGAGAGAGAGAGAGAGAGAGAGAGAGAGAGAGAGAGAGAGAGAGAGAGAGAGAGAGAGAGAGAGAGAGAGAGAGAGAGAGAGAGAGAGAGAGAGAGAGAGAGAGAGAGAGAGAGAGAGAGAGAGAGAGAGAGAGAGAGAGAGAGAGAGAGAGAGAGAGAGAGAGAGAGAGAGAGAGAGAGAGAGAGAGAGAGAAATATCTTTGGCGTGTCAAGTACAAGCCTGTTCGACACCTTATCGCTATCAGTCCTGAGTGTCATAACAAACATTATCTCCTCAACATCCGAGTCGTAATTTCTGAAGTTATCTCAAATCTAGCGTAAGCAAAAGTTTGTACGTTCTTATTGAAATAACGTTTCCGACTAATTGTAAGCTGATATTTCTCAATGACTCGCTGATTAGGCATTTTCATTTGTATAAGCTTGATTTCGATCTATCATTTCGACTTGGTATATAGTAGCATTTATCATTGGGGGGGGGGGGGGGGGGCGAACTTAAAGTATTTCGCAAGTATGCGGCATTATATCGATGCTTACTATACGCGAAGAATGAAATGCTTTTTTGTATGGCAATATTTTTCATAACTTGTGCCATAGAAAGCGCATCTAGTGCCATATATAGTGCCAGAATTTGAACATCCAATGCTCATCATTTCAACTTCATTTTTCTCCTTGTAGAATTATTTTATTCTACATATGGAAAAAAGAATGTTGTACAAAGTGATATTTTACATAGTAGAAGTTGTCCTTAGGAGCGACAATAGCTCAGAGTACCTATCCTTACACATTGTACGTAACTGGTACCCATCAACATAGCAATATTCAATATGTTCCACAGCCAATACCACTAATGCATTACATACAACAATATAAGAGTGCTGCGTTGAATTGTAGTTCTTGCAATGAAAGATAGGTAGGTATTCTCTAACCATATACCTACAACGGTACTCTGTATTATGTCGCTTCCGAAGACAACTTCTGCTGTGTCAAATATCACTGATTACTCCATTTATTGAGTACTTTGTATAACATTCTTTTTTCCGTGCAAAGTCTTAACCTTTAAGTCTTAAACTTAACGTGCAACTTAAAGTTGGTAAGGTGAAACAATGTAATGTGAAAATTGCATTTAGTTGGGGTATGACATACCCCACCTTACTAACGCAGGGTTAAGTGAACTTTATACGAAAATACATCTGAGAAATTGAACCCAACGTATACCTATCAATTTTTTTTAATTTCTCGTCTCCCAAAAAACCTTGTTACTTTCTTCGAGATACCTCTGGCATGCGTCTAGGCTCTTGTGTAGATGCGCATCGATATATCGACAGACGGTCGGTAAACACCAATTTATTCGGGTTCGCGCGGAGAGAGAGAGACTACGAGACGAATTCTTCGAATATCCCGACGCGCCTTAGAAATGCTCGGTCCGCTCGCTATACGAGGCCCGCGGGGCTTTTTGAGAACTTCTCTCGCCGCGCTCCTTTTCGTCCGACCGTATCTCTCGTATACCTACTCTCGTATATAGTCACCGCTGGCGCCGACACGCGGATGTGGACCGAATGACTTAACGGACCGATCGACGTCTCCGTTCGACGCGCAAAAGTAGGTGTCCCGGCGAGCGATCGGGCGCCGGCCGCCGTGCGCCGCCTCGTGATCGGGATAGCGATGTTGATCACGTGGCGAGCTCCTCCCGTCACTCTCTCTTTCCTTCGAAGAAACATTTCAAACGGAAACGTGTAGATCCTTCGTTGTAAAGTTATATAATGTGTATTTTTGAGGAAGCTTGAAATGCAGGGCCCACCACAGGACCTGGAACAGAGCAAATATAACGTCTACGATTTGTCGAACTAGGTATACAGGATGAGTCACTGGATCTGCGACATGAGCGGTATCGTTGATTGGCCGTGGTGAGTAGGAGAAGTTAAGAGGCCGACACACCCCGTCTGGAAATGTAAAGCTATATTTTCAATATGGTGCATAAGAACCTTTTGCATTTTCGCCACCACACTTAAAAAACATAAATCTAGAGCCCTATAGAAAAAAATATATAATAATAATAAATTTCTGATTTTGCCGATTGATTACAACAAAAAAATTTATTTTTTTTTTCTATAGGGCCCTAGATTTATGTTTTTTAAGTGTGGTGGCGAAAATACGAAAGGTTCTTATGCACCATCTTGGAAATATTACTTTACAGCCGCGACAATTTTCGGGCATTTTTGTCGCAGCTGTAAAGTAATATTTCCAACATGGTGCATAAGAACCTTTCGTATTTTCGCCACCACACTTAAAAAACATAAATCTAGGGCCCTATAGAAAAAAAAATAAATTTTGTTGTTGTAGTCAATCGGCAAAATCAGAAATTTATTATTTATTTATTTTTTTTTCTATAGGGCTCTAGATTTATGTTTTTTAAGTGTGGTGGCGAAAATGCAAAAGGTTCTTATGCACCATGTTGAAAATATAGCTTTACATTTCCAGACGGGGTGTGTCGGCCTCAGCAGGATCGGCAACTGCCTATGATGAAACTCTTCAATCAGGTAGGTATGCCTAATTCTTACCAGATTTTACTTTAGTTCTGGTTAAAATTAGGCGTACGTACTTCAGTTTAAGAGTTTTTCACTACAAGTGCCAATCCTGCTTCACCTCTCCTATTCGACACGACCAATCAACGAAGATGCTCATCGTCTATAGTTCCACAAATCGTAGACATTATATTTGCTATGTTGGAGGTCCAGTGGTGGATCCTGTAGGCAATATGCAGTAGTATACCGATACCTTACTTTGAAAACCTCGTAAGTGCAATTTTTGACAAAAATGCCATTTATAGCTTACTGCGTTAAGGTTTAAAATCTGAACGTTACTCACGTGAGTTTTTGAAACATAAGAGCTCACCTGGGGTGTACCCTACACCCCAGTTTAAAATTAACGTTTTCTTAGGGCCGATATTACAATGTCAGTTTAAACCGAAGGTTACAGGTTACCGCTGTTTTTGGTATATGTTCGTGTGACACGAAATATACCAAAACCAGCGGTAACCTGTAACCTTCGGTTTAACCTGACATTGTAATATCGGCCCTTAGTGAAATAGTGACATTTTTTAGTACTTTTTTTTTATTTTAAAGCTTGAGATATTGCCTAATGATCTCAACATTTAAAAAAAATTAATTTCGTAATTTTCTAATTGAAAATAAAACTCGAAGTCTCGGTACATGAGGTTTCGGTTTTCAAACGCTCAGATCTCCCTGCCGATTTTTATTAAAAAATAGTATAAATAATAGACTGAGGATAGTCATCATACTCTCGTTTTATTAACGAAGGACAAATTAACAAATTGGAACAAGTTTTGTAGAAAAATATTAAATCTAAGTTAATTAAAGATTGTTAAAAATCAATTTTTAACACTTTGCAGCGTTCTGTCGGATAAACAAATCGGTTTTGTCTTGCGCTTTTGGTGCCAAATTCTTTAATGAAATGCTCTCGAAAGGTACTGAAAGTGTCAACCTCGAAAAAAAAACTCCTGGCGTGGCATGCAAAAAAAGGAGGCTGGGGTGTCGCCTACACCCCATGTGAGCAACGAAGGGTTAACCCTCGGTTGGTGTTCTGGGGTATACCATACCCCACGAACTCAGTTTATTACCATAAAGTCAAAAGTAGATGAATTAACGCCTTCTAGCGTCTAGTAGCTGTAGTTGAAACATATTTTGACGCGATAACCTTATTGCCAGCTTCCAATACAAATTCAGTTTGAAGTAAGAGCTTGTCAAAGACGGTTGGGGTATGACATACTCCGGTACACTACTGTTGTAACTTTTAGTTGTTTTGTTTTCTGGAGGTAAAGTACATGTTTTTTTTGGTGTTTTACAAGATAAAGTATGGTTTTTATATTTGTTTAGCTGCACTCAATTATACAATAATTATGTCTTATTTTTGGTATTTTACAAGCTATAGTATGATTTTTATATTTTACGAAGACAAAACTCGTGCTTGCGTCGACCACTACGTGATAATCAGCAACCAGAAGTTTATGAATTGGGATCTAAGCGACGTAGGACAAGCAGTAGATGTTCTGTTTGTCCGAGAAATAAGGACAGGAAGACATTTTACGTATGTATGCGAGGTGATACTCCAATTTGTTTGGAACACGCAATAATGACATATTCAAATTGTGGCTATTTTGGGGAGCCATAACTTTTTCAATTTTCGATTTATCGTTGCAAATATTTTTTTCTTCAACTTGTATAATTTCAAGCTATTAGTTTCATTAGAGTTATGCGATCAATAAGATGTTTCATAACATCTGGGTTTATTAATGTTCACTTGTGTCTTTTGAGTAGCATAATTGCTATATATGGGATAAATCGTGTATAACTTTTTAGTATATGAATTTTCCTGTACAATGTTTAATTTATTTGAATCATAAATAAGCAGAGAACCATGATTGATCGTTGAAATTATCGAATTTCAAAATTGTAGATATCCTGCGTGAATTTTAGTTTGGGGTATGACATACCCCGCAACACCTCTCGTGAGAATTTCTCTGTGCACACCAACGCCGGGTTAACTATACAATTCTAGGTGCGGACTGTCAATTGCTAGTGTCGTTACGTTCGTGAAGGGGAACCTTTTCTTTATTTCTAGTCCTAGAAATTGATGTACGTACAGTCGACATTCGATAGTAGGCGCCGAAATGACGATGAGGGGAATATAATTCCAGGAAATGTGTTGTACCTCCACTATATAAGTACGCGCGAGTCACGCTGTCGCGAGCGCCTGTGATATCTTTGTTTACATCTGTTCCCTCGATTGTGGGCGCGGATGCGGCAAGCAGAAGCGAGTTCACAATCGAGACACAGAGAATAAATCATTATCTTTTGTTTAGAGTGGGGGAAAGCCTCAGTCACAATGTAGGAGAAGGCGCCCACTATCGAGTGTCGACTGTACGTGCTTAATTTGGCTGCGTTGTAATTTCGATAGATTCGCAAGTGAATGCTGTTCTATTGTTCCTTGTTAACAAAACGATAAGCCTTCTTTTTTTTAATATTTGTAGTACCTACCATTTTATATACTAATTTGACAGAAAATGTACTTTGAAACGACCTCGCAGAGTCCCCTGGGTCTGAACGGAAGGTTATCTCCTAGTACTGAACAAATTATTATTTAAATTATTTCTCCCTAATGTAAATATTCCGTCGAGAAATAGTGAAAAGCATTCTTGAGAGCCATTACATGAAATAATAATAAATTGCTTCGACAAAAGGAAGCAGCCAGTTTGATTTCACGTGTTATATGCTTAATTAAAAGATATGGAAGAATATCAGATTCGGTGCTGTGCCTGTCGAGAGTAGATACACAAGGCCTGGTCTGATGCCCTAGTGTCTATAATTATAATAGATATCATACATTTTTAATGTGTTTGGTATTAGTGCAATTATTTGTACGTGTCCGGTAGTAGTTGCCAATTTTTGATACACTGAAAAATGAAGTGCGTGTTCATGGTCACTTTTAAAGTCGAAAAAAAATTGTTAAACCGATGGGATTCATTAATTTTGTATGCATTATATAGTATACCTCTATATAGAAAATAATAACTCTTGAGAAAACAATGATGCCATTATTTATCGAATAATAACCTTAAGTATCCACCACTAGTGGAACTCCCCCTATAGTTTAAAGAGTACTCATACTACGGCATATCGCCTATGTCAAGCTTCCTCGCGCGAATACACTATAAAACTATTATATAATGTTTTGTCGAACGTGCCGAATCTTTTTTTCTCCTTTAAAAATCGTCAGCCACGCTCGGCAAATGCGATTGCTCGCCGAGTATTGAATGTTTATTGATCGAAAATAAATATTGACCCAATGGGGATAGAATGCTTACCGAGCAATTACATCGGTCGAAGGTAACCAATGGAGATACGCACAGCAGTCGGTGGTCAATGCTCCATTATACATATATACATAAGTACGTCTCGTGCGAAACGATTAGTCAATAATTATGGAAAGGTGACAATGAGGATGCGACAAAGATTTCTCAAAGATCTTTGCGCAATAATACGAGTCGATGCAATGGCCACGGATTCCGTGAAATGCGGCGGGGAAATGACGTCGTCGGGCCGATATCTCCCACGTCGTTTGAATAATTGACCGCTCGTACATATCTATATATTTCGAGGTACGTAATTGGAGCTCGTAATTTGGTGGGTCAAAGGAACACTTATAGCGGAGCTAAAGACGTAGCTACGTATTGTCAACCCTTGGAAATATCCAACGAAGTAGAATTTGATAAATTTCCGTTCCCATGGGAAATAATAAAATGTCGTTAATGGTGTATAGGGTAAGTCCGGGGAGATGGCCACATTGAGAAAAAAATTAGTGATTCCAACTTTGATTTTCTTCTTGGGCGGACCTTGGTGTAAATACCAACTTTCGTCCACACTTTTTCTTCCATTAAGGGGTTAATTCCTGATCAAAGTTAATTTTCTTCTTAATTCGCTTGTTTGGGTTGAAGGTTAAATTTTGTAAATAATGTTTATATTTTTCACATACAAACAGGTAAAACTAAATGTCAGTACCGCACACTTGAACACGTCTGCTCTTGTTCTTGTTATTGACAACGCAACTTGCGCATAAGTTCATACATATTTCAAGTTATTTTATTGTAACGATTTGGTGAAATTATGTCATAAAAAACGCGACTCTCTTATAGAACAATAATTCCTTAACATAATTCGATTAATTATAATAATGATAGACGAACTGTATTATACAGCTGGTCCTCGGAGGTGAATGAATTGTACAAAATCAAAGTGCGTCTGATAATATGATCAGGGACTGTATACGTAGTGAGTTTTCTGAGAGGAACCACGAGTTGTATTTGTCGATTGATTATATATATATAAAGATTATAAAATAGCTTTACATATCTATTTTTGATTTAAAATTGTAGAAACTGCATGCGATACAAATCTATGGCCATCTCCCCCGGATTTACCCTAAGTACGAGTATATGCCAATAGAATGTTTATTTTCGAGAACATTTTCCGGATAGTGTCGTGCCTTCTTCGAGCTTTTAATTTATTCCAAAACCCCAGTCGACGTCACCGTTACCGAAAACCGATAACACGGAAACCCGTCCAGCTCGGTTATCCTCCGTAGAACCGAGAGGAAGTAGGTATGTCAGTAGCCAGAGGTGAAAGGATAGGGCGGATCGCGGTTATTTTCTCCGTGGAGTTGGAGGCTGAAGCCTCGCGAACAGTTCTTGTGTTTTCGTAGAGCGAGCTCTGGAAAGGAGTCTGAGCTGACGTTGGAGGTGGGGGGAGTGGACAAGAGGAAGGTAAAGGAAGAAGAGATTCGAATGAGAGAAATTTTTGCAGAAATAGACCAGATGATCGTGTTAACCTCGTACGTATGAGACCTCGATTCTGCTAACTCGTCCGATATCTCATATCTGTAGGGTAGAAGTGGGATAAACGCTCCAGTTGAAGTGTAAGTTCAAAGCCGATTATCTTAATAACAACTGGAGATATCGAATACAAACTTAAATAAAAAATGTTCGTTTAAATTTTTACTATAAAATAGCTTGCTTCAATTGGGTCACGTATCTCTACCGCGTTCTGATATAATCACATACAAAGTTACATGAAAACTAGGGCGTTCATCCCATTTTTATTCTACTTGGTATTTGGATCTCCATTTTGTCCTGTACTTGAACCGAGTCCTTATTTATACAGTTGAAAATTGTATTTTGGAATTAATCTACACAATTCTTCGTATGTTAAAATCAAACTATGTTTCGTGTTAATTCGATATAATATTTTGTGTTAAAATTAGTACAAAGAATCAGTTAATTTTAACATACAAAAAATTGTCGAACCTATCCTAACACAAAATGTTCAACTATGAATACGCGATACGGATATTTTAAAGCTAGACAGAAATCGTGGGAAACCTTTAAAAAAAATCGAGTTATCGAGTGGTACGCATATAAAAAGTGCAGGGAGCGCAACTTCGAGACTGTGTTCATCGCGCTTCCAGGATAAAGTTGGCGGGGAAAGTTGAATGGTCGATAACGGTAATTAGCGACGTCGCGATGAGCTACCGTACTTTAGAAAGTCCGTCCGCGAAAACTTTGGATTCGAACGCTTCCGCTCTCTCCCCCAAGAAGTTATTCTCTCTTATCGCGTGCGGATGATGGGATGAAAACTTCTCTTCGTCTCCGCGTATTTTACGTATTCGTGGCGGATTCTTTTTTACGATGGCGAATCGTGCGTCCCGATTTCAATTCTTACCACCGAACTACTATATTAGCTTTGATTGAAAAAAAGTATCTTCCCTTTTTTATAGGATAAGTTATACCATTTTTATTTTCCATTTTGCCCTGATGGATTTCTTCTGTTTCCTATTTCAGCTGAGGCTTTAGTTTCGATTGAGAACATTTTTCTTTTCTCTGCGCAGGTACCGCCCGCGCTTCATACTCCAAAAATTAAAACTTCTCGTTAAATACGACAATCAGTTCTAATTTTATACACTTCTGTATAGTTATGATTCCCGGGAAAAAATGTTTATACATATACAATGACACATGATCATATGTGATTGGATATAATCAGATCCGACATTTGTCTCTATTTCATTATACATATATAAAAAACTATATATGATCAGTGATCATGTATATAATTATGTATAATCAGATAGGATTTAATATAATCAGATCAAAAATTTGCAACTTTATCCAAATTTTGCAATTGATCATACATAATTTATCATATAGAATCATGAGCAGATAGCAAAAAATTTCGGATCTGATTATATCCAATTATACAAGGTGTTCACGCCCAAGTTCCGAAAATCGATTGAGACTTTTGCGAGTTTCCCGCATACGCGAACCAATAGTGATCTATACAGTTTGGTCTTTCATTAATAGATGGTCGCAGTGACAATAGAGAGAGCTAACCGAGTCGCTAATTGGTTTGTATATACGACAAATTTGAAATAGGCTCCACACACTCTCGAAGTCTGGACGTGAACACCCTGTATATGATCAATTGATCGTATATGATTATGTGTGACCATTTCTCCCCGGGGTTTTAAAAGAGTTTCACTTAAAAAAAAATATCGTCGGGCTTTATAATAATTATAAACTATGATGATCGTGGACCAACGCTTACCGCACCTATCTCGGTCCCATATATTCTCATCTGTTTCCCGATCCCGCTGACCCGAGAGCATCTATGCATGCGCAGCGTTATCCTCCTCTTCCTATCTCTCTCCAGACGAGGATCTCTCGCACAAGGATTTCAACGCGCTCCTTTTCGAGATCCCTCCGTCGATACCGCAGGTTGGCACTCGCCGGAGGAACCGGAATACGTGGAACAGTACGACGTACGAAAGACATTCGGCCGCGGTTTACGGCTCGAATGACCCTGGCTTCGCGACGTTTTACGATTCCGGCAACTCGATTGCACGGAGCGGAGACCCCCGACGCGTACGAGATTTACAGGGACGTAACTGTACTTACGAACTCGCCGCTCTCGTCGCTCTCGGATTCTGCAAATTACTTTTCTCTCGAACTGTGATTCTTACCCTCTCCCATCTTCACTCCCCCCGCTACCGGCCAGATTCGTCTACTTTTTGTGAAATGGTACATCTCTTTCGAAATGAATTTGTGGCATTACTATCATTTTTATTAGCTCGTAAGGCCGCTACGTTAACAACACTGTTAATAGTAACGTTGCTTGGATTTAGAAGCTGAGGAAAAATGATGCAAACAGTAAAACTGCAATTCGCTCACTTAACTCACTTAATCGTTACATTTACATACATCAGACCAAGTCGAGTCATGATAGATACCTCATCTATTTTAAATTCTATCTACACATTTGATACATCCTCATT
Organism: Xiphydria camelus; assembly: GCA_963678675.1. Classification (NCBI taxonomy): domain Eukaryota; kingdom Metazoa; phylum Arthropoda; class Insecta; order Hymenoptera; family Xiphydriidae; genus Xiphydria; species Xiphydria camelus. Next base: position 9,879,801 of record OY783198.1, on the reverse strand, counting down.
TCGAGTACTCAATATGTTTGCCTCAAACAAGGAGAACCTTAGAATGGGGTCAACATATTAGACGTAAACTTTAATATAGTTGAGTAGATGCGTACCAACACCTTGGAGACATCCACAGCGACATCCTCACTAGACACCAGTTCAACCTGTGGGCGCGAGCTCAATTAATTCAGACACATCTCGAGGCCTCTAAAATCATCGAGTTTCTACTACACTTATATGGACATTCATCGATGTAAACAATAGATATTTATTTAGGTTAGCAAATTCCCACGATATTACTTAAGCGCGCGTTAAATCATTTATCGAGTGATCGTAAATCGATAGCGGCCCACTGTATGGTCGTACATGTTTTTTTTTAAAGTTTTGTATTCCACAAAGCAAAAAATGGAGAAGTAGTAATTCAACGGAAGTGGGACGGCGTGTATAATAAAAGTTATATACTCATATTCTCTAATACACGACTATATTTACTATAACTAAAATAACTCACTCGCTGCAAAACTGTGCTAAACGAAGTAACAGCTCTGTGCATACAATTGTACAATCTAATTTCGTTATCCAGGAACTTTTGTCCCACATCGATACAGCACTTTCTTGTATATAAAAATATTATCTTTAAAAAAGTATTAAACAAATATGAGCCAAAATTTAATAGGTAGCGAGATAATAGCGATTCTAAATTGGATCGTGGCGAGTAAGTTTTAAATCAACTGGTTATAAAAAGTGCCAATTTGATTAAATAGACCAAGAATCGACAAAGGCCAATCCGTTCCGACTTTTCCGACTCCCGCTACGGACCAGTCTCGCGACGTAAGGCCTGATCCACAGTCGCATGGCGGATACGCCCACTCTGCCGCGTTCTACCGGATGTGCGGTGACATATTACTAGCGTCGTACCATATGACGTAACCAGTTCGTTCCACTTCATTAGCTTTATATCGTTTACGATTTAGACCGGGGCCCCGTGGGCTCCTCTTCGCGCTTCCTCCCTCCGCCTGTGAATTAACGACGATGACGCAGTGCCACCTTCCTCGTTTCGTACCGGCCAAGATTGAAAACCGCTTGTAACTCGGGTCCGATTGATAAGCGTATAATGTGACGCACGTGAGGGACTAATTCGGACGCGATCTCGCGTGAATCGAATGATGAACTAATGAGTCCTATGTTTGGTTTGGGCTCGGACATACATATCGAATACCTATCTAACACCGAGGGCTAGATTTAACTTTAAGCTTTTTGTCACGTTGATATGGAGTATCCAATAGCAAAGTAGAAACCGTAGCAATGTACTAGAGTTTCAAGTTGAACTCTCTCTCTTACATTGTGAAGCTGATCGTCAATCGTCTAAATATATTATATCTAATACACACACACACACACACACACACACACACAGAAGTCTTTCTTCTAAGGTCTCTCTTGAAATTTTTAAATGATTGTTCGGGAATTAATATTCAACTAGACTAGACGTTGCTCTCCCAAAAGTCTCTTTAGAAAAAAATTCGTAGAATACACCCGGCCATTTTGAGACGTGCCATATACATTCAGTATTTCCATTAAACACCGAGAAAGCAGTTTATTCGTAGTTAATAAATGTTTTTTTTAATACAATGAAATAAACATTTCATCGAACGAAGTAAATATTCGTTAATTATTATGATATTTATTTGGCATAATTAAATCCTACGAAGAAAATGTTTGAGTGAGATAAACATTTTAATAATTCGCGTCATTAATGCCAAAAGGTCATATACGCCAAAGACTGTCTTTATGAAGCAAAAAGGGCGTATAAAAAATTTTTTTATTCTCTCAAAGTTGCCAAAATATCAACAAATAAAGTGAAAAAAAATTGGAAACTTAAAAGCAAAAGAGCGTATAAGGTTAAGTTCTCAGAAAATCACAAAAACTAATGCCATAAGGGTGTATCAATCTTAAGCTTATACAAGTATATATATAGATATACATAATTATATCGATACGCTTTTATGGCATTAGTTTTCATGATTTTTAAGAAATAGAATACCAAAAGGGCGTATCGTCCATATCCTATACGCCCTTTCGCCTTTAGTTTTTCAAATTTTTTAAAACAATTTTTGGACCATTTTTACGTATTTTCGTCAGTTGCGAGAATAAATTTGTTTGGCTTTTGCAATGCCAAAAGGGCGTGAAGTGGCGTATACGACCTTTTGGCATTAGTGGCGCGAATTAACATACATTTTCTTGTCTTTACGAAATTACATTTATCAACTATTAATAAACTGTCTTCTCTGTGTGTAGATACTTTTAAGTATACCACACGATAAAAATGAGCGACGACTCGTACGAAAAGCCGATGCGGCTACAGGGCAGCGTTATCCCACCTGGTCTCGTCCCAATCGAAGAGGACCCATCAATCAAGCCCCTCGACGACGAGAGGGGAAAAAAGTTTCGCCGCGCTCGTCGCGTCGCCGATAAAACGACGAAAACGACAGCGATAACGCTATACGCTGGCGAGAATGTTTACAAGCCGGAGAGTCGACGATTAAGGTCGGTCGTCGTCCTTCACCGTTGATTTCCGACTCCGCGCACATTGGAGTTCGTCGCCGACGACGCTCCGACGAGACGGTTTCCCAGCTTTTACATCGTTCTCCGTACAATGACGTTTAAGGTAGTTCTGTCACGTAGGACCGTATTTTGTGGGTATATAAGAAGAGCCCGACTAAATTAGTTAAAAAGATAGATTTTTCTATTTATTCATAACTGATAACATACAGATTAATCTAGAAAAATTAAATATTTTCAATATTATTCTTCCGTTCTTTAGTTCAGAGGATGTATGGAAGCTATACTTTATTAGCGAAATTCTCAAAACTTACAACTTTAATTACGTTCTCTCATCCAGTTGGCCGATAAGACCTTTATATTCATTAACATTAATTTTTTCAACCGTTTCCGAAATGAATCACATATTTCAGAAACCCCGTAAGTACACAGAACCTTACTTTTCAGGAAAGGCGAAAAACTAGTAAATAGCCAATTTTTTATTTTTATTGCAATTCTAAACATGTGTTAATTTTGGAAAAATATTCTTTCATCGATTTGTATTAATTGTTAGGAAAAAAAAAAGTTATTGCTGATGTTATAAACAGATATTTATGATGTAATTACGGGGTTTCTGAATTACATGGTAAATTGCATTAAATTTCCTAGTAAATATTAAGTAAAATTAGCTGATTTAACATTTTTATTCGTGTAATGTGCAAGTACAATGTAAACAATTGTTATATGCCCTATTAGTCAAGAATATCATCTGGGTCATCTTTATTCACCACTGGCCATTCAAAGATTTTATTATAAAAGTACTGGACATGGTTACTGTCTGGCAAATACGGTTTGAACTTCTCAATATCTCTCATTTTTTTAACATTAAGAGGTATACGTTTACGGATTTTCTGCACTACACGTCATCATAACATACCTCGAAAATACGATAAGATGCCTAGAAATAGCTGGGTTTCTGCATAAAATGGATGGAGCACCATTTCAAATAGAAGTTCCAGTTAAAACCTCAATTTTCCTAAAAATGTCACTTACGGGGTTTCTGAAATATGTGATTCAAATATATTAAACAATTTTTGTCATAGATCTGCAGTACCTATATATAAGTGATGAAAATATGAAAATAAGGCCCCTTCTTTTCCATACCCGCATATGCGTCAATGCTTAAAGACTCATTTTCAATTCAAAGTTTCTCGCGAAAATCGTCGGTAACCTGTCTTAAAATTTTGTTAACAAATCAATAATAGCTTGTTAAGCATTATATCAAAAAATTAATTTTTTCAGTAATAGTTCATCTGATGATAGAACTATCTTAACCCTTAATTAAATGCATCGTATTGCCGTTTGGCAACACATGTATTTTCTGGCTCTAAATTCACTGCAAGAACGTTTGGATGCTTGTTACGCATTGTAGGCAAAACGCAACAAACCGCTCACATGTATTTGTATACGGTGAGCGCCATTCATGCGTCGTAGATTTTCTAACCGCAAATAATGCGCGTCCATTGGCGTCCATGCACATGTGCTCACAGTGTGATAATCCAAATACTAATTCGCGCTGTTTTCATTAGAATTCGTTCGACGAAAATTATTACCATATCATACACCAAGGTATGTATATCAATAATGTACCATAATACCATCCGTATTATTATATACAGTGTATCTAGAAGAATATCATGCTTATGTAACCATTTGGCAACATATGATAATTTTGTAATAAAATATTTCCACAAAAAGATGTCATTTTTCCCTTATTTTTCCCTTAATATACACTCTTTTTTTAATAATGTTTGATGAATAGAAACTGTACACAAAATATTGTGCATCGCTCTCTCTTTCTTTCCCCCACCGTCCCGCGCACCACCCAACAAAACGCGCGTATAGTACCTACCGCTCCTCTGGCTCTCCCAGCGCGGTCGACTTTTGAACGGGAGTTGCGTCGACTTCCTGTCGCGCGGCGTACAGCCTCTGTATGGCCGCTAGTGTCAAGGTCTCCCTGGAAGTGAATTGCTTGCCGCGTTGATTGTTGAGTATGGTAATGGCAATGGTAATGGCCAAACCGTGTTCTCCATTGTCGAGTCTTCGCGCTTTAGAATTCGCCTCTCCGTGCCCGCGCAGATGAGAGATACCCGAACGCGCTCGCGCCCGGCTACCTCACGCGCGTTTCTCCTCGGTAAGTCTCTCGGCCCGAATCGCAGCGCGCCTCGGCGCGGTTTCTGCGTGGGACGCCGTCGCTAAAGTAGCGCCGGAAGCTGCGCGAGACACCGACGGGAACTATACATTGAGTATTGTTTTATCGGCGAGCCTGTACTCTTCGCTTTGACTGGCCTCGATGTGCTCGCAGGTGTTGTTCTCTCCCGTCACTACCTGCGATAAATCAATCATATCGATCGGTTCACGGTCGAGTCGCGGAACCTTCGTTGCGTGTTTTCATAACGAGATCTTATCGATTTCTCTATAGCCGTAGGGATATGCGGCGTTATGTCAATTTTTTGACATCGCTCGTTCCGCCGTTCAAATTCGGGGCTCGGGGGTGAGCTGGCCATTTTGCAAGAAATACACGATTAGTAAGGGATCCCTCATAAGAAAAAAAAATGATTACCACTCCTCTGAAACTTTGTGACTAGCTTCATTTTGCCGAGTCTGCCAGCTTTATTATCTGCGAAAAGTCTGGTTCCTGCCGGGGTTTCGAGATATTAATTAACAAACATGTCAAAACTATGAATAGTGTCGGACTGGACATAGGTACCTGGCAGAAAACTTGTCGGACAATGCTACCGTTTGATTTCATAAATATTTATCTTACTTCGAGCACATAGAATCAACTTGTCGGTCATCAATAAACAAAATTCATAAATTTTACATCATTATTTATTAATATCTCGAAACCCCAGCGGCAACCAGATCTTTTGCAGATAAAAAAGTTGGCAGACGCGGCAAAATGAAGCTACTCACAAAGTTTCAGAAGAGTGGTAATCATTTTTTTTTTTCTTATGAGAGATCCCTTACATGCTTTCTGGATCGAGATACAGGCAGATTCTGTGCCGTAGAGCTGGACCCACGGTTCTCTTGAGAAACTATTTGCATGTTATCTACATTTTCCAGCGGCACTCCTCGAGCTCTTATGCGAATTCGATGTTCGGTTGTTGCACCTGGTTCACTTCGTAAAACTGGGATAGTTGAATCTATATTTTCGTATCGGGGAAATACAAATTTTTATTCGCAACGATTTTATTCGAATATTTTAACTTCGCTCTGTCCTTACTTTAATTCCTCACTTTAACATAAAGTGATTCTTGTATATTTTTATTAATGATTCCAAGAAATATGTAATACTAGCTTCCTGCCTGCGATTTCGTCCACGTGGATCTCGAAATAGATAGAAATTCACATACAAATCATCATCTATTTTACCTCCTTAAGGGATAAATTTCTGAAAATTCTCAAACACGTCTTTCTTAATTTCTAACCGAAAGGCCAAATATCAATTTTCATGGATCTCACTTCAAAAAGGACGGATTTTCATACAAACTTACATCCCTTATTTTATCATCTTAGGAGAAGAATTTCGTAAATTCTTTTTTAGTGAGTGCTGACGTCACAAGAGAAACCTACTGTCCAAATTTAATGTACCTACGCGTAATTAGCCTCAGCGGTTTCGGCTCGGCGTTGATGAATCAGTCAGAACATGTTCTTTTATATGTATATTTTTTACATACAGACTGTCCCTTTCAATACACGCCAGCGTGGCGGGTTGCATATCGGTTATCCGCCTTGCGCCAGACACAGGCGCCACAGGCGCATGGCCCCTGCAGCGGACCGGAGGCATCAACCGACATGCAACCCGCCACGCTGGCGTGTATAGCGGGGGACAGTTTGTATTATATATGTAGATAATCGATTTCAAAAAAGTTATATGAGAGTAGTAAATCGATTAGGCGGTAAATATTGTGTCATTATTGTCCGAAAATTACGAGTATTTGATTAAAAATTAATTCATAAATATTCCAATGTTACTTCTGTAAGTTCGACCGCTTCTAACAAAGAAGATTTATGGTCTTGTAATTTTTTCTGATAACTCATTTCAATTATAAAAACGGCGGGAATTTATGGATCAACCCAATAGTTGATTCAACTCTAATTTATTTTATTTAACTCAATATAACTCTCAGCTCAATCCACTCGGTTGAATGTAGGTACTGAATTTTTTTCAGTGTAGAAATAGAGATATTTCTAGCGAACTAATTTTTGAAATTAAAGATTGCAAAGTTCGCTGCAATATCGTCGCCCTAATCATAAAAGTGCCTAACTCCGTTTCAGAAAATTTTACAGGAGAGAAGAAAAACCATTTGTTTAGACGTTATTCTAATAGATGGCAGCAAAATTAAATTTTTGCCAAAAAGTGGAGTTAGGCACTTTTCTTATTAGGACGACGATATGTATTGTGTCGCCTTATATACAATTTACTCATTGCACTCTCGTGTACAGAGTCGTATGTGTACTGGAGACTACAAATATCGCGATATGCCCCAACAGCAGACTCTGCTCCGTAGACCGATAGCGCAAATACTACCTCGACGTACGCTCAGTCGATAACACACAACCCAGACGACCCGTTACGATACAGTCTCGCGTGCAATTTTCAGCCTCCCTGACCCCTGGGCACACGCTAATTCAATCATCGCGCGAAACCTACACGAATCAAAGAACTCTTCGATCTCTATCTCCCCGAGTCTTATCTAAACATCCTCGGCTACACGCTCTCCGCTGCCAATTCAATGGTACATCCGCGACGCGAGCGACTATAAATCCTTCTCCGCGCCGCGCTCGCTGCACGTCGTTCAGAGTTACGTACAATAATGCGCGGCGCTAGTTGAACGCTATTACGTAACCTGCGCGAAGTACAACGCGAAGAAACTCCTTTCTCGACATTGTCGTCCGAGGATGGACCCCGACGCGCGAACCTCTCTTACCTACGACGCAAACAGCGCACGCTGCCCGACGCGGCCGTTAAAGGCGCAAGAGAGCCAGGTGCCTCCTTCGCATCCAGCGAGATTCCTCCGGACGTCTACGAGCGACGCGTCGTCCACGTCGCTGTAGCCGCCGCAGGCCTCGCGTAGTCGTCGCTCGTAAATCAGTCGCTTGTATTTGCATCGATATTCGAGAGTATGCATATATTCATGGACGCTGCTCTATGGCAGCGAACGACGGGTACGTAAGTACCTACCCGTATACCTCTGCGATCGTTTATCCACCCACCCACACCGTGGCCCGCGAGCCTTCGCGTGTATAACCCCACCTATGCGCGACCGGTGGACGACGACTGTCTCGCACTCTTTCTCTCTCCGAACTGCAAACATATGTTGCGACGTGTACGCGTAGGATCTGTGTAAATACGTGGTACGCGCGGGCATAGCGCGCGTGCTGTATGTAGGAGACTGGCGTATACCTACGCGACTCGATCTGTTACGTATCGAGTGGCGCCAGCGATCATATTTCGCGATTAATCTAGTCCGATGCGAGACTTGAACCCACGTAGACACGCGGTTGGTACGTACTTAATAGATGCGTGTACGTAGGTATGTACTGTAGGGTGTCACTCCGATGGGAAGGGTCGTTACATCAGAAATTGATTTGGTTGCAAAATACTATACCATATAAGGCTAAACTTATTCACCAGGAAAGAAACTTCAGTCACTATTATCTCATTACCTATGAGCTTTTGGCTCATATTTGTATAATATTTTTTTTAAGATTAAGTTTCAATCTACAATAAAGTCTTATATCGATATAGACCAAAACTTCATAAATAATGAGATGATAGTGATTGAAGTTTCTTTCCTGGCGAGTAAGTTTAGCCTCACGTGGTATAATCTCGATTTTATTTTAGTGGCTCTTTTCATCGTAAACGCTATCATCGTGTAATAATGTTAGTACCTATCCAAGCGTTGGTTAGAGAAGGAAATGGACAGTACAGAGTGAAGGGTATTAAACTTAATGTAATTATATAAAAAACTCTTATCCAATACACATGATTATAAGAATTAATATATTCCGTTGTAAAATTAAAATTTAATTTAATAGAATTATGTATTGTATAAAATTTAATAAATATTTAAAACACATTTCATAAGAAAGTATATTCATTTTCATAATTACATGTATTGGAAAAAAAGCTTTATATGGTCATTTTAAAAATACAAACTTTTCTTACACTGCAGGACAGATAACCCGACTTATTCCGTTGTACATTTTATAAATTTTCGTAATTAAATATTTTGGGAAAAAGCTTTATAAGAAATTATATTAAAAAAATACGAATTTTTCTTACAGCGTATACGATTAAAGTTTAGAATGCGGATAAGATCGAACGATTTAGGTAGGTCGAAAGAAAGTTATCAGGAAAAAGTGATAATTGAAAAATCCTCGTAAGTCGTTATTACTTGGATTTAGGAAATTATAGTATGCGTATAAAAATAAAATTAAAGGAATCAGGTTACCGCCCAAAAAAAAAATGTTTGATTAGAAGAATCGGAGTATATTGAGATTAAAAAAACTCTACAATCAACTTCAAAAATGGATAGAGTACCTGAGAACTCAGCATTTTTTTAGTTAAAACAGTCGCTACTATCGGTTGACGAACCCCGTTGACCTTTCGGAGACACCCCGTATGTACGTACTACACATATCGAGCAACCAGGCGCCGTTTGCGAAATATCCTGCGCGATTGCGCAGCGCCACGGTTATTCAACGCCTCTCGTCGAATCTGTGTAGGTGAACATGGAGATTGTCCGTCGCCCCTGAAGGGTTCTGCATAGATCTTCATCGCGGAGACTTACATAAATAGTGCGGCGGTCGTACATCATCCGGGTCGAGTCGAAATTTTTAATTAGAAATTATGATCCGTCACTGTTATATTATAACGAGGGAGTGAAATTTATTCCGCCACTTTTTCCCATCGCCGTGGAATTTGTTTAGGGTTTCGTCACTTTTTCTCCTTCGCAGCTTTTTACGCCGCCAACCATGGTAGAGAATTCTTTTGTGACTCTATATATGCAGGTCGACCAATATTTTAATAAGGGGAAATTAATTCAGAAAATTCGATCAGATCTCTGAGAGGATTTACGAGAGTTCCACTGGCTTTCGCCTAATTCGATTTCCGTCTGCCTCGAGTACAAATTATTTCGATCGACTCTTACAAACATTTTTTTCATTGGTAGATATTAGGTAATATTAGGTGTACAAATAAGTTTTAGGACACTTTTGCGAGAATTCAAAATTTATTTAAGAAAAAAATATAACACATCCAATTTACAACACATCCAAAAAAATATACTTAACACATTTTATGCCACTCTCCAAAAAAAAAGGGAACGACCCGATTCTTGGTCTGGTGCAACGCGACGCACCTGTGCACACACGTCAAGACGTTCCACGACAGTGGAAACTGCAGTTCGGGTTGGACCGGACTCTAATCCGGCGTAAATAGATCTTCGTTGCGTCAAATGCTCCGATATTTTTGGCGGCTACGTGATATCGTCTTGTTCTTGCTCGGCGAAATTGTAACTTTTCGCGGTAGCCTAAAACGACATTATTAAATGCAGCTTCGTCATCGCACTATAAGTCTATCGCTCTCGCACTCGTTACTTAGCATAAGTACGTCTCTCTGGCGTTTCGATGATGTCACGATGTTGTAGAGAGAAACGCATTTATAACTTTGCAAATAATTATTTTGTTGGATATTTTCTTTTTCATGTGATATTGAATATGTATGCAGATTACAAATTGAATTTAAAATAATTAATTTCTTTTTATTTAAAGACCTAATTGCATGAGCATGAAAAGCCAGCATAAGAGTAGCTATGCACGAACCCTTGCAGTCCTGAATGACTTCCTGTTACAGCGATTGACGTACACATACTGTAGAAAAAGTTATATTAAACTTAATATAATTATAGGTATCTAAAACTCTTATCCAATTCATGATTATGAAAACTAATATAGGTACTCCGCTATGAAATTTACATTCAACTTTATGTAGTTGTAGGTATATAATAAATTTCAACAAATAAAAATTTCACAAGAGAGTATATTAGTTTTCATAATTACGTGTATTGGAAAAAAGCTTTATAGAGGAGAGTTGCCTAAATTGAACCTCCTGGCTATTTTAAGTGAATGAGCATTTCCACGTCATCTATCAGTAGAAATTCAAACCTTAATACCGGTCAGTATGCCTACAGAAAATACATAAGATATCCGATGTATTTTTTCACGCTGATTCCGAAAATGGAATCTCAAAGGAAATATAAAATATCGGTGATTTCATGTACCAGAAAATCGTTTTTTTCACGGAAAATCATCGATATTTCGGCCTTCCTTTGAGATATCCTAGATATATCTATAATTTTCATAATCAGCGCCAAAAAATGCATAAGATAGGATGGTCGAGAGTTCGATTCTAGAGATTTCGATTTTTGTCAAAATCTTAAGTGCTGACTCCAAAAATCATGCACTTATTAAGGAAATCTTAAAGGATCGCCGAGATATCGATGATTTTTCATGAAAAGAAAATGTTTTCGTACATAAAATCGTTAATATTTGATATTTCCTTTGAGATATAGTCAATATATAGGGTAGCTATATATGTTAATAAGTGCATGCTTTTTTGAATCAGAGCTTAAGATTTTGACAAAAAATCGAAACCTCTGGAATCAGGAGAAATGCTCGTTTACTTAACATAGCCAGGAGGTTCAATTTAGGTATCGGTTCAATATAAGCAACTCTCCCCTATAAATTTGCATTAAAAATACAAATTTTTCTTACACTGCAGGTTTACCCCTATAATCAGATAACCCGACTTACTCCGTTGTACATTTTTCTGTACGATTGATTTATTCCCGGAAATGCAATATTTCTTCGTTTCATAATTCATCCTTTTACCTTAAAGCAGCATTATTTTTCATTTTTCTTAACTTGGAGAAAACGCGCCTCTTCTATTTCATTAACGTCATCAAATGTCACAGATTAGGCCTGGCGCATACATACAACTTTTAGCTGTGTGTCATAAGTCTATGGGAATGCATGAACGTGCACATACTATCAACTCGATAGTTGCTCGACAAAAGAATGAAGTAGCCACATCAATCTCCTTTCGAGAGAGAGACGAGAAAATAACTCGACTAAACAGTTAAGTCGATGTACAGTTGTATGTATGCGCCAGGCCTTACTTGTAACGAATTTCAAGGAAAAAAATTAATAAAACCTTCTCCCCCTCCATTCAATTATTATTGCTTCATCCTACGCTCGTATTACGCTGCGACATTATTTTCTCGCCGTTCATTTTTCTTCCCTCGACGAGAAAATAAAAGTGGGTAGGTACCTACTGCGCGCGACGCATCGAGGAAACTCGTCTGACACGCGAGGCGCTTCGATAGCGCGATCGAAAGGGCGAACGAGTCGCGGTGCTACGAAAATAGCTAACTGTGACGTTCTTCCGCCATTATGAAGCGCCCACGTTGCCAGCTAGGGGGATCCAATGGGCTTCTGATAGAGCCTCGACGAGGGAGAAAGAGATGGAGAGAGAATTGTGATCCGCACACAAATACCTATTTTTCTCACTCATGCCCATTTCGAGGCCTTTTTCAGCCTATTTTTAGACCGTAAGATGGCGTTTTTCCTGCGTGACACCAACCGGGAATCCGCAGGCTGTCAAAAGATCGTTTAGTCCGAAGTGGGTCCTTTTTCCAAGCTGATAAACGCAACGTGAAATGAGCCGTGTATATGTACTTCTGTTTGTTTTGTTTTGAGAACTGGGCATTAGTGAGGAAAAATAGTATAACTTATAAAATTTATTCTGGTCTCTATCAATAGAGAGTAATCAATTTATATGGCGTAACTAAGCATAGTTTTGGTTATAACCATATATTTATTGAGAAAATTCGATGTAAAAATTGAGGGGTGAAGGGGGAAGACATTTTTCCTGTAAAGAGATACACGGGTGCTGCGATGCTGCGATGAACGAACATGCCGCGAGACACTGCCGTGTCTCTTGATATGTCATTCGGCTGAAATTCTCGGATTTTTAAGACTGTGTTAATTAAACACAGTCTGAAAAAACCTCGGATTTCCGCCTTATGACATAAGATAATATTATTACATATTTCTTTGATCTCTCCCCCTCAAAAAGTATATCTACGAGGAGCACATTGCTGTACCGTATGTCCGCGATCATTTGAACCATAGGAAAATTGCGAGTTTTGCATGAGCACCCCTTTGGGTCTCCTTGTCCAATAGAATCACCGGAGAAGCGTGAATGCGCATGCGTAGTCATCCGCGAGTGTGGCGTCGTCAGCAAGTTCAGATCGGTTATCGAAATAATCGATCTGAACTTGCTGACGACGCCACACTCGCGGATGACTACGCATGCGCATTCACGCTTCTCCGGTGATTCTATTGGACGAGGAGTCCCAAAGGGGTGCTCATGCAAAACTCGCAATTTTCCTATGGTTCAAATGATCGCGGACATACGGTACTATCGCGCTGTGCGCCACGCGTGTAGGTACCCAATGCAAGGCTGTATCGAGTGAATGACGCGTCAATTCGTGCGAATGCATGAATTGCGTTACATTCGAGTGCTCGTGTACGAACGTTTATTTACACTTGTAGCCACTCCGTCCGAGTAAGGACAGTCTTGCTCGGGTACCTATACGCGATTTTTGTACCATCATTTCGCGTATAGCCAGGATCTCGCGGTCAAAATAAAAAGAAAAGGGTACTTGGAGAATATACAGGTCGATATCTTATCGAGAGTACGATTGTATAGGTACACAGAGGAAAATAATTATAGGTTAAAATGACAAAACGCATCTACTTAAATGTGCTTAGTTATTCTACTAAAAATACTAGTCAATTGAACCAAATATCTAGTCATTCTGACCAAATGTTTAGTTATTCCAACCAAACGTTTAGTTATTCGAATCAAAAATTGGTCAATTGAACCAAAGAGATGGAGGATCCATATTTCACCAAACGGTTTGGTCATCATCTCCAGGATTTTGATTAAGTTGACCAAGTTATTTTTCTCAGTGTACACCCGTGCTCACGGATTCTGTCGCTGGCGACTTTTTAAAATGTTATTTTTAAACGTACTAACCAATGAACAATTAATTCTCATGCCCTCATTATCCACACGGTGGCGTCTACTCTCGTTAATGAAAGCATGAGGATTATTAATTATTGGTTAGTACGTATAAAAATAACTTTTAAAAAAGTCACCAGCGACAGAATCCGTGAGAACGGGTGTACATACGAGTTGGTTATGTGATACAAGGTGACCACTATCGAGGAAAACCTAGATATGTCAGGGGATTCTAAATGCCTCAGGGAATTGAAATAAATGTCAGGAAATTAAATGTTTGTGAAGGAAAATTTGTAAATTGAAATTCCGAAATTTGATCGAGACGAATGTATGCTTTTATTCAAGTCGCCCCTATAGTTACGCCGCGCTGCGCTGAATTCGGCCACGTCGCACACGGTTCTGATTCCGATTTAGTACGCGAACATGGAAGTTGCGCGCCTCTACCGAGAGAACGGAGCGCGCGGCGTCTCGCGATTCGCTCCACGAAAAACAAGTAGCACGTGGCGAACGAAATCCCCATACGCGGTACAACGACTGTCGTCGTGCTTATGGAAATTCTAGTCCTCGGCCCGACCTTCGCGTCGGCACGGCGCGCGGTGCCAATGTTCTCCGGTCCGTCCGCTTTGTCTATACACGAATTCGCGAGAGACGCCTGTGGAGAACGTCTGAGCGAGTCGTGAAGAGCTGTCTGCACGCGTATAAGAGAAAATCGACGGTTACTACTGCTGTAACCCGGGGATCAACTGATAAGGTATGCCGAGAGTAGTACTTACTTTACGTTTAGTGTTGCGTCGTTCGTTCTCTTTACGACTGTACTCAAATTCGAGACGAATACCCGAATGAGGTCTTCGAAATTTGTATTCCTTTTGAAGAGCGTCGCGAAAAGACATCTTCGTAAGTAAGTACATCTCTTGTACGCCGCCTGCGTTTTTTTTGTTCATGATAGAATTCATCTTCTCGATAAATCCCTTAACAGCCATTCTCGTTGAACGATAGGATTATTGTGAAAATAAATTTTCAATGTGAAAAGATGGTGTAACCGATCTTTATGGGAGATTTATGAGAGATTCAATGAAATGGTGACTATTGTTGTTATTGGTCGTCATATGCATGCCATGGTGTGTCTTATAAACAAATGAAATGAACCGAAAAAAATGAAGAATAAAAAATAAGAAGTACAAATTTCCATGAATTCAGGCTTCACAGTGTGTCCTCATTCCCCTTCATTCCCCTATTTTGTTAAATTTGCCCTTTTTCAAGTACAGTATACTCAATAAATGGAGTAATTAGTGATATTTCACTCAGCAGAAGTTATCATCGGGAGTGACACAGCACAGAGTACAATTATTGTACTATCTCAGAGTACCCACCTTTCATTGCAAGAACTCAAATTCAACGTAGCACTCTTATATTACCGTATGTAATACATTAGTGATTATTGGCTGTGGAACATCTTGAATGTTACTATGTCGATGGGTACTCTTACAATGGGGTACTCTGTGCTATCTCGCTCCCGAAGACAACTTATTAAAATAGCTGTGCTCTCTATGTAAAACATCACTGTACAAAATTAATTTTTCCGTAATGATCGAAGGTATCAAAAAAAAAAGTTTAAGCAAAAGATTTTCACCTACATTTCTACTATAAAAAAGCTCCTCTTGACATTTCACACATCTCCACCGCGTTTCGAGATACGCGCTCTCAAAGTTAAATGGAAACTACCACATTTATCCCACTCTTACCCTACCTTATCAAAATGGTCACCCGATCGAAAGTGAAACCGATTCAACGACACGGTCCCACATTCACAACTCGCGACCTCCTTTATATACCACCTCTGACCCCTCCCACCCGCAAAGTCTTTAGAAACGTCCGATGACTTCCCGTGCAAAACGACGAGACAAAGAAACACACCCGCGGGACACTCGCGCGCGACGAACCAACTAAACGCGCAGAAAAGCGAAAGACCCTCGAGTGTAGGTATGACGCGGCGTGTCCGGGGGAGAGAGAGGGCCACGGCCGGGCCGAAATTGCCGTCCCTCCTCGTCGTGTAGCGCGCCCAAACCTCCCTTCGGACTCTCGTCGTCGTCGTCGTCGTCGCACGCGCGTAGCTCACACAAAACGCCTTACGTAAATGCGCGGCCGAGATGTCGTGACGGCGGCTCGCGGCGAAGTAAGCGCGGGGGTACAAATATAGCCCGATAATTCCATTTGGCGTACGACAATTACGACCATTAGCCTGATGAGCGTCAGACGCTCGAGCGCGATCTACTCACGCTCGCGGGAATATATAACGAGAGTGGCTTCCTTCGACGGGGGGTTCAACCGGCCGCGAGTGGGAAAGAGGCCAGAAGAGCCGAGGGAGGAAAAGGGACCCTCTCTCTCTCTCTCTCTCTCGAAGCACGCAGGTCGCCCCCGTTGTTCTCCCGGACAATCCTACTCAGTTCACCCTGGCCGTTTCTTCGGGGTGGTTCTCGGAGTCACAGTAGCACGGTCTAAAAATATGGGAGACGCCTGGAAACGCTGGTCCCCGTCGTTGGTCGTCGCAATTGCACCAGGTACGAGGAAGGAGCGCCCTTCCATTCCCCGCCGAAGGCTTCCGAGCGCGCTCCTGTACAGTATGTCCCGTGGATAAAACGCAAATATTTGAATTCCCCTGACATTTGACTTTGGTAGTGCTTGGAACGGTGCTGTAGTTAGAGTTGGCTTCAGAAGAGTGCGCTGCGTTCTTACGAGCCGTGTTTCGAGAGCGAAAAGTGTAAAACGTCTGATTTTCCGGGAACTGTCAATTCGGGAGATCGAAGCGTCTAACCTCGAAATTAACTGAATTTGTAAATAATGGTAAATAATGTGTAGAAAAGTGATGAGAAATAATCATACAGGTTTCGCGCGGAAACACGGCTCGTAAGAACGCAGCGCACTCTTCTGCAGCCAACTCTAACTACAGCATCGTTCCAAGCACTACCAAAGTCAAATGTGGGGGAAATTCAAATACTCTTGCGTTTTATATATATCCACGGGACATACTGTATATTATCGGCGGCGCTTGTGAGTCTCTTGGAAAATCGTCGTTTTCGTTGGCATGCGTGTGCAGCTTACACACAGTTGGATACTTATATTATTTTGTGTTTACCTAAATCAACCCATCTATTTTTTTTTTGAACATTAAAATCAACTAATTCGTCGTGTTAACTTAATGTTAAGCGTTCTTTCCATTAAAATTAATACAAAGAATGTTAAGTTACCTATTTAACGCAAAGAATCGGTAGATTTTAACATAAAAAGTAATGAGTGGACTGAGTTTGACACCAAATTTTCGAATTGTGTAGTTTTCCGTGGCTCCACCTCGGAGCGCGTTTTTCTCCGCAATTTCGACGCAAGAATATTTAAGGAAGTTCTATCGATAGTAAAATTAACAGAACGATTTTGATTAAATTCGATAAATCGATAGATACGAGTGTTAGGACCCTCCGGTTAAATTTTTGTGACGATTCACCACCTTGTATAATAAATATAAAATAAATATATACCTATAGAGTTAAAAAATCATCATAAAAATGTTACTAAAGGGTCCCAACACTTATATCTATCGATTCAGAAATAAAAAATGAATATGTTGCTTCTCATAAGATTCTATGCAAAATGGGCATTAATTTATTTATATTGTATGTTTTATACCAATTAGTGAATCATTGTGCTCATAAACATAATATGTACAGTCGGTACGATATTTGTTGAGCCAGAATTCCTAGGAGACTGCTGCGTCACTTTCTTGGAATTATCCCCATTCAACACCCGAGTTGGAGACATTGGCGGCGCAGCGTTTACCGTAGCAGATTCCAGTTAGCATTATTTGCATACTGTGCTTTGCAGTCGATTTATACGTAGAGTGTTTCTTTGTGAGTGTATCGTCCTGTGAATTTTCAAGAAATTTACAAGAAAATAGGTACAGATGAGGGGGTTCGGATGTTTTTACAGTGCGATACAGTAATTTTTCTGTTGAAAAAAGTAGATCGTGATAGATTACACTATAATTTACTAATTTCTAAGGAAAAATTGTTCTTCAGCACAGTAGGAACATTCGAAAATCCTTATGCGTACCTCTTTTATTGTGACTACAGTATTTACTGGCATATAAATATTATTGGTTTAATTGAATGTTACTTAGATCTAATCGGTATTCATTGGAATCAAATAAATGTACTCTTAGGACTATCCAAAAACGCGGTTCACTTCGATGAAACAATTTTCTTTGTCAGTGTACATGAATTGTTACAGCGTTCTGGCGACGGGAAGGTATCGTGAAATTATTTAACGGATCAAGGGGCGAAACCTTAAAAATGATGACTCCTTAATGCCTTTTAAAAATAAAATTGACTCTCTACTGACTTTATTGAAAATACTGATCAATCATTGAAAAAATAACCAAGGGTGGAGCCCTACAAGTATAGCACGCCTACTCGAACGAAATGAACACCCCCAGCGAAGTACATATGAAGGGCTGAAATTCATAGTGGTGTAAGTCAGATTATCCAGATTTTCCAAAGCAATCGCTTTGTCGTCCCAAACATACATAAACCCTTCCTAACATTACAGTTTCTGAGGCGTATTACCATCGGAATATGTACTGCTGTAATTTGGACGTATGGTGTAGCTAACAAGAAAGGTTACATGTATATTTTGGGACGACAAAGCGGTTGCTTTGGAAAATCTGGATAACACAGGTTTACAAACAAAAAAAAGTCCGGACTATTTGACCGGACCATGGTATTCCGAGGTATTTTTGCGTCCTGAATCCGATCCCGAGGTCATCTGAGCCCCATCACGTCAGAAAAACGAGATTTCGAAATAAATAAATAAGGAAATGGGACTGCCCTGAGCAGCACCCAGAGCATGACTCCAAGGTTCCAAGGCCATTAGGGTCAGTACTGGGTCCACTGTCACAGTGAACGGATCGCCGGAATTGGATGCCTTGACAGGGAGATCGTAATCCGCGAGATATAACGATCATGGCAACATTTTATCCACTGGGGTGGTTCTGTGATAGTCCCGGTCGAGATTTAGGACTCCATTCCAATGTTTGGAAGGTATTCAAGACCTAAACAGCTACCCTCCAACTCAACAGGTTGCTTGAGAAATTGTCCCGGATCCAGTTCCAAGAAATGGTCATTTTAACCTCTAAATGACCTTGAAATCTCATTTTTCTGACGTGATGGGGCTCAGATGACCTCGGGATCGGATTCAGGACGCAAAAATACCTCGGAATACCATGGTCCGGTCAAATAGTCCGGACTTTTTTTTTTGTAAACCGGTGTAATCTGACTTACACCACTA
Organism: Xiphydria camelus; assembly: GCA_963678675.1. Lineage (NCBI taxonomy): Eukaryota > Metazoa > Arthropoda > Insecta > Hymenoptera > Xiphydriidae > Xiphydria > Xiphydria camelus. Next base: position 9,860,786 of record OY783198.1, on the reverse strand, counting down.
TGAATCTCAGCCCCTCATATATGAATCGTCGTCGGACTCGCCGCATCAAACGATGCACTCGCAGCCTTCTCATTGTCAGTGCGAAACGGAACGTCCCACTCAGCCTCACTCATATCGGCCATGTAGTAATACGAACTTCCGCCGGCAACCGCGACGAACAAATGCGAGCGAGGTTTTCCTTCCGCATAATTACGCTTCGCGGAATACTCGGGCTACACACACATATCGTCTTGCCTCGCCTAATCGCCGGCTCCTCTCCGTTTGCGGTAGGTGCAGCGAGCCGCGCTCGGGTGGTGATTAAGATTAGTCCGCCGTGTAAGCAATGATATAACGGATACGCGAGAGTGATATGTCGCGTATCCGTATGTCGATATGTATACGCCGAGACGCGATCTCCCAGAGTCCCCTTTGTCGTCTTCTCGCGCAGGACCACCCCGCGTTGCCGCGGACGTTACATATATATACCGCGCGCCTGGAGGGTCCCTGCGCACAGCTGCGGGGGAAACGGGATCCGCTCTTATCGGGGAGCATAGGCGTGACGGGCGCAGCCACAACAAGCTGCGCGTGCTCGTCGATCAGTCGCCGACGACGATTAGATGATGACTTACGCCGAGCCTTTTTTCTCTTGTGTTGCAGGTACGCGGAACGCTGTCAAGCTGGCTGCCTCCGCCGGTAACCCCGCCGCTGCCGTCGCCGCCTCCGCGCACCCCCCGGTGCTTTGGAGCTCGCGCAGAAAGCCGGGTAAGTCTGCATTTGTTTCGGAGTTTGTAGGTATCTCGCCGTTTTTACGACGAGGTGTTGATATTATAGGGTAAACACACCAGTAGAGTCGGCCACTTTATCCAATACTCAGAAAGGTAAACCATTTAAAAAATCATGTTTTATATTAGAAGTTTGAAATTTGAACAGCTTTGTAGACGATTTATTTCTGAACAAACTAACTTGGTGAAATTATTGAAATATTACTTTGAAATGGTGAAATAAATGGAAACTTATAGAAAAAACAACAGTTTCCCAGTAGTCAGCCATGAGAAGTCTAAGTTCGGCCACCTGGCAGCCAATAGTCAGCCACCACTTTGGGTATTTAGTAGCAGGGAAATAAATTAGTATTTTCTCAATTTTTCAATCTGCTGGAAATATTTTATAAACAAAATAAGTGAGATAACATTCTGTACTAAGAGATACATGTAAATATTTAAAACAAAATATAAACACTCTGGATGATTTACATGAAAAAACGTTGCTAGGAACTATAACCTAAAATATTATGCATTTTAAAACACAAAATTTTTGTTTTCAGAATGTAACGTAACTATACTTATAGTAGAAAAATAAATACATTTTGCTTCTTTAAAACGTAGAAAAGTGCCAATCTCGAGTAGAACTAGGTCCTCGCAATGCTGAAATACCCTGTGTTGGTTTCCATTAACCTAAAACAGTGGTCGTGAATAACAAAAATGAAATTTGCCTATATAAGGTAACCTACCTGTTTCTGAACAATATGGGCAAATGTAATGCATTTCTTGAACTTCGTCGTAGTACCAACCAATGAATTCAGTGCATATTAGATGAAACCATCGAGTGCATTTGTCGCATTCAACACTCCTTAAGTTCTCATCTTCAACATCGCTGACTAAGTCTTCTTCACAAACGCCACTCTTTTCCGGATGTCGCCTTGGGAGATTTTCATCTGCTTCTTTGGCTAATTCTCTGGCTGCCTTCTTCGTCGCCCTTTTCTTCTTTCTTGGCACGACACTGTTTTTTTCGATTGCTCTTAGTCGTTTCGCTTCCTTCCTCCTCTCTTTTTCTAACTGTTCCTTCTTTTGGCGACTTTCTTTTTCTTCTAAATATTTTCTGTAACTTTCTGATGATATTGCTGCTGGCATTTGTTGCTTATTGTTTTTCCTCTGACTAGCTATCGGTGAAGGCCAAAATAAATGTTGCTTAAAGCTTTGGTTTGTAATGTCACCACAAGAATTTCTTTCTGCCACTGCAACGGGTACATGGTTTATTTCTACGTCACAGCCATTTACACTTTCATTTCCATTTTCATCTTGATTCGTCGCTTCTTCAGTTTCATTACTTTCAACGCAATGCACAGTTTCTACTTCATCAATTCTCTTCACCATAATTTCCTCATTGATTGCATCACAATTTTCTCTGGAAAGTTCTTGTGTGGTTCGGGAATCACAGTCGGATGTAATACTGTTGAGCTCAGGGACTACTGTTGGTGACCCATTTACATCCAGTGGTTGTAAAGGATTTAGTTCACTCACTTCAATATCATTTCCAGCACATAATTTATGTACTTTAGGTAAAAAAAAGAACGACGGCCGACTACTTCCCAATAGTCAGCCACGCTGGAAATAATGCGGCTGACTACTGGATACCGACGTAAACCGGTAAATATCCAGTAGTCGGCCGGGTGGCTGACTTTTGGATTTTAAGTGAAATTGTTATGCCAATACTCGGCCCCCATAAAAACTAGCAAACCGAACATAACCTATAACACCATTTTGTGTAAACGACGTATTATTAAGTATAAAATCAACTAAAAATCGTTTACCACGGAATCACCGTATCAAACTGCATAATTCACTATTTCTTACTCCTACTTATACTATACAAAACTTATGATTTTACTTACCAATGCCGGACGCTGTCAGTTAACACAGTCTAATGTTAGCACAGTGTTACCAATGCAACACAAAAGTTGAAAAGAGATGGCCGACAATTGGGACAGGAGCATAAAATAATCTTTCGCTGGGAATTCTTAATATTTCGACTTATTCAGCAGAGTGGCTGACTACTGGAAGTGGCTGAACTTAGGTGTGTTTACCCTAGATCGCTTTAACGAGCCCGAATTCGGTGCTTGGCGTAGGCGAGTGAGAAGAGGGCTTCTATGGAGTTTTAATAGACGACTGATTGATACTATAGGTAGATATGCATTCGTTGTTGTAAGGTTTACACCATACAACTGGGTAAACACTTGCGATCATTTCCTAGTAACTACATGGATATGTATGTATACTAGGAACTCAACTCCTGCGCGTTAACCCTGTGCACGCATTCTCTACGGTCGTTCGTGGGCGTTCGTTCGGTGGCGTTCGTAGAACCGCCCTGAATAAAGGTAGTGTCAGACACGGCTACTTTTGCTGCGCAGCAGATCAAAATTATTGCACGCAACCAGGCTACAATCGCAAAGTTGCAGGTTGCATGGGTGTTCACACTTGCAGCAGTTCAAGTTGCGCAGTTTTTTAATCTGCTGCGCAGCAAAAGTAGCCGTGTCTGACACTGCATTTACACGAGCGTTCGTCGGGCGGTCCTACAAACGCCACCGAACGACCGGTACGTACGAAGCATTCAGAACGTCCGATTTAAACGCAGCTCGGCCTTCGGCCTCGCCTCGGCATTAGTTATAATATCATCCAGTGTTGGCCTATCTATATTGAAAAATTGTACGAAAAGCGCCCAGAAAAACGGCGCATTTTGAGTAGTTTTTACTTGGTCTTGTTACGGGCATAACTGTAAAAATTCATGGGGTTTCCCATGATTTTTTACTAATCCTTTTTCTCCGTGTATAAAAGTTGCAGAGCTCATCGAGATAAGCAAAAAAAGGAAGGTGAAAGGCCCGTTCATTGAACTATTTGTTTTATATTACCGCTCAAAGTACAAGAGTAAGTAAGAGTAAGAGAGAGTCCGGGGAACTTGTATCAATCGCGCACAGCGCAACTTACTCTCATAATTTGAACGGAAATATCTCACAAACGTTTTAACGGATGGATATTTCAATTCATACCTTTTTTGTTAAGGTCAACGAGCTCTACGACTTTTATAAGAATGGAAATATTGGGTTCCGTTTAAGAAAACATAGATAGCCTTCATATCTCGCAAATAACGCATGTTATCAAAAACCTCTTGCACGTATTATACGTCCCTCTCGACACCAAACAATTTTTGTTTGAAAGTTTTTTTGTAGAATGACAAATAACGAAAATAAATAGGATTTTTCCTTGGTAATGTGACCACCTTGTGTATATTAGGATAGGATAGAATATAACGATGGTTTCAGTATTGAAAACATATATAATACTCGAATACACTCATTTATACCTAAGAATGTAGTTATAATATTATATATATTTCGAGACGAGTAGGTACTACGGCGACAAAGGCGAATATGCCAGCGTTAAATAACAAGTCATCCCACGCAGACAGGTTATATATTTAAGATATTAAAAAGAAATGTTAAGTATAAGTAACAAGAATTCAAAATATACATATACAATTTTGCGGCTTTTTGTACATTTCGGAAGCACTTCAAACATAATATCTTCTATATTTTAAGTGTATTAACAAGAAATATTTTTTCAGCTTTCTAATGCAGTCAATATTTTTAAATACACGTACATTGTATTTTGATTATACAGTGTGTTTCATAAACATGCGGCACAACTTCAAAGGGTGATTCCCTGGATGATTCTAAGCATTTTTTGCCGTATGATGATGTTTCGAAAAACGCGCCGTTTCGGCGCTAGAGGACTTGAGACAATGAATAATTGCGGGTTGCAATGCAATTAGACATGACCCGGGTGTGTTTGAAAGAGTTCGCCAGTCCATGCGAAGAAGATTGGATACATGTATTCGGGCTGGTGGTGGACATTTTCAACAATTCTTGTAGATTGTAGAGCCTTACAATGTAAAATAAATACTTTTGTCAATAAACATTGATCGCCCTCTAGCGCCGAAACGGTGCGTTTTTCGAAAAATCATCATTGGGCAAAAAATGCTTAGAATCATCCAGGGAATCATTCCTTGAAGTTGTGCCGCATGTTTATGAAACACCCCGTATAATAAATATATCTTGTTCGTACATTCAAAATATATTTTAAGTACCCACGAAGTATACAAAAAGCGACAAAAACATATATACTTTGAATACTTGTTACATGTGTCCTACCTACCTATGTGTATTTGAAATACAGTAGACTTCCAATAGTCCGGCATCCAACGGTTCGGAATGCCCGATGGTCCGGCACCAGTATCGATTTTCAAACGATCGCGCCTCCGAGCGGTATCGGCAGGCGGAAAAAGAAGAGAAGAAATAAATCAGTTGGGGGGAAGCGGCAGACGCATTAAATAAATTCATAACATTTGCTGGAACAAACTCACGTTATAATTGTGCAGAACTCATTGATTTGCATATTTTAAGAAATAACTTTTTTAAAAAGAGAGCTGAATCTAGAAAACAACAAGACATTAGAGATTTTTTAAAATAAATGTCTCATCAGTACATATTATGTACGTACGTGTAAATTTGTAACACATTTAACTGGTTTAATTTGTTATTAGGACATTTCATTGTTGTTATTCAAAATGCAGGAATAAAGGTATGTTTTGGTTTGTATTCGAGTTTAAATGATTATCTCAGCATTTCTGGTAAACAACGTTTACTGTCAAACATCATATTGTAGCTGCATTCACTCTACGACTTATCATTATTTTAATAATAATCGCGGAACACATCTCCTGATAATCCGGCATTTTCGGTAATCCGGCACCGGCCGAGTCCCGAACGTGCCGGATTATCGGTAGTCTACTGTACTTACTTTACATGTCTAAAGCCAGGTCTTCACTGCGCGAAATTCTACGCGAAACTGTTGCGCGAGTCATGTCCCCTCCTTTTCTCGCGCTCCCTCTTCTCACTCACTCTCTCTTTTTCTCGAAACTAGTCTCGCCTCGTGTATACTTTGTACTCACCCCGAAACTTGCTTCGCGAGTATGTTTCGAAGTGAGCCAAACGTCAGTCGGTTTTCGATCGCGCATCAAAGAGCTTCGCCTTCCGAGTGCCGCCAGTGTGAACGTGCACCGTGTGTTTCGCCGGCACCATTGTCTCGCGGAAACTGGCGGCTCACCTTATTTTCGCCTGGAACCCGAAACGTTTCGTCCCGACACTCGCGGAACATTTTCGCGAAACAGTTTCGCGAAAGAGTTTCGCGCAGTGAAGACCCGGCTTCAAATACATAACTTTTTCGCCCAGGTGGAAACATTCTATATATTTTGTGCATAATCCATATGTAGTTTTTGTCATATATGGCTTATATACGATTTCTATATTAACCATATAAGGACTGTGTATAGATTTTTTAATGATTGTATATAATCCGTATATAGTCTATACACACATGCTTATTATAGAAATCATATATAATCCATATATGTATGACCAAAACCACATACGGATCATATAGAACTTTTCCACCTGAGCGTGTGGGGTGTATACCGCTGCCCTACGCGTGCGTTCTTTTCGTTCGCGACGCAACGACGCCGCGAGGAAACGTTCGCCGCGCGCTATACCTACGCGAATAGAAAAAGCGAGCTCTCGTGCGTCAAACGTGCTCTTTACATCTGGTCGGACCGAACGACCGACCAATTAGCCCGGGTCAATTTCTCCGCGGCCGGCTAACTCGATCCGGCTCGCGTGCTGGCCCCCGTAGTTGACCTCGCGTCAATCCCGAGTCTTCGGTGCGTCTCCGGTCCCGCGAGACAGGGTCACGCCGCGGAGAGTCCCATATGAGGAAATTGAACGCACGCATTGTATACCTATATACGCATATTTTGTACGTTCGTGTCACGATTGATGCCGCGAACTGGGGGGGGGGGGATTCGAGTGCCGTTCATTCGCGGAAATCCGGCGACCAGGAAGAAAGGCGAAGTGAACGTAGTCCGGGGCGCTGGTTCGTGCGTCATTGAGTATCCTGCGAAACAATAGTCGACGGGTGATGAGGATTTCGCTTTCAATTTCGTTCCTTTGGGTAGAGGAGGTTCAGAAATGTAGTTGTTATGGAAATGGAGGTACTGTAAGATCCTTGACTTCGAGAAATTAAAACAAGGACATTTTTTATACGAGTATATCCATAATTAGTTGGATACTATCACTTTTAATTAGACGCATCTTCAAAATTCCTGAACCTTTCTAATTGTAAGCTTAGAGAAGAAGTATTCGAATTTATAATGACACTTTTATATAATTGGTGAAAATTCAAAGGTAATTTTGAATACTAAGATGAATTGATTTTATAAGTCATTGGAAATTGTTTCTTATAAATATCGAAGTTTATTCAATTTCTCCGCCTCAAGGAATTTAAAAAATGTATACCAAAAAGGAGCCTAGTTAGAAATTCTTCATTCACGGCATGCGTTAAGTCAAAGCTGCTTTAAATTTTCTCAATTTTCACGTCAATTTAACAGAAATCGTTTGTTACAAGTGTAAATTGCAAGTAATATGTCAAATTTAGATCATATAATAATAATGCCATGATCAAAATGCAACTAAAATAACAAATTTACGTAAAATTTAACTTACCGAGTAACAATAAAACGTATGCAATTTATTCGTTATTGTTATTCGGTAAGTTTAACCTTTAGAGGACGGGGATTTTTTTTTAAATAGTTTGTGTTCTCAGGGTGGTCCCTAAAGGGTCCACCCCCGTCCTCTAATGGTTAATAGCTTCGAACCGCGTTGAAAACTTAAACGGGAAAATTAATCGAATCAAAGACGTTAATTCTAGCAAATTGTTCAAGAATTTAACCGTAATTGGACATCCAAGAAAAAACGATTTCAAGCCCACCAGAAATGAAAACTCGAGTGCTTCGAATCTCCAAACGTCGAGGAATTCGAGAAGCGTTGCAAATGGAAGGAGACACTATTCCTACGGGAATATATGTATCTGTAACACAAACGCGTCTAAACTTCTCGGAGTGTCGGAAGCACATAGAGGGATAGCAGTCGAATTAGCCCGACGCAATTTGGCTCGGTTCAACGTCGAGGATCGATCGTAACCGGGTATGAGAGCAGTATATACCGCCTAGTTACGTACATTCTTCATGAACCGCGTATGCTTCCGCAGGATCGGATCCCATCGGAACGGGCGGCATACACAGAGCGACGCCCCGTCGCCAGCAAAGCCAATAATTGGACATCCTGATTTAGAAAGCACCCGAACGGATACGTCAATTAGCCGAACTCGAATCTAAGGTTACAACCTTCCGCTCGGCGGCCTACGCGCTTTGCTCTCTTGCGTGACCCACATGCGCGCGGCCAAATTGGACCGCGCGCGCGAAGAAAGGCGAAGACTCCGCGCGCGCTCGGGTCTCACAAATCGGATCGAACCCGCGTACCCGGCATTGACAATCGTGTCAATGCCGTCGCGGGCTCTCGGCCGATCGTCGACGTTTGTTTTGCATAGGATTAACAAGGTTATGGTGGTGATGGATGGCGGGCCTATATACGCGCGCCTTCGGATCTCGATCACTTTCTACATCTCGCGAACGTATATGTAAATATACGTACAGAGTGAGTTTCAAAGAAAAGCAGACGTGATATCGATATGAATGAATTAAGACAAAAAATGAAAAACTATATCACAATATACCTATGTATGGTTTTCTTATATTTGTGAATTGATTGATGGAACTTATTAATATTTACATAGGCACTTAGGGGAGAGTTGCCTATATTGAACCGGTACCTAAATTGAACCTCCTGGCTATTTTAAGTAAATGAGCATTTCCACGTCATCTATCAGTAGAAATTCAAACCTCAGTAGGTACCGGTCAGTCGGTATGCCTACAAAAAATACATAAGATGAGAGATTTTAATTTTTAACTCTCTTGAAATTGTTTCAATCAAACTCTCGACCACCCTATTTGATGTATTTTTTCACGCTGATTCCGAAAATGGCAGATATATTTACGATACCTATCTCAAAGGAAATATAAGATATCGGTGATTTTTAATGTACCAGAAAATAATTTTTTTTACGGAAAATCATCGATATTTCGGTGTTTCTTTGAGATATCCTCGATATATCTATAATTTTCGTAATCAGCGCGAAAAAATACATAAGATAGGATGGTCGAGAGTTCAATTTTTCGCAAAAACTGAAATCTCTGAAGTCGATCTCTCGACTACCCTATCCGATGTATTTTTTCATGCTGATTCCGAAAATTATGGTTATCAGGTCCGTATCTAAAAGGAAATGTGAGATATCAGCGATTTCATGTTCGGAAAAATTATTTTTTCATAAGAGAATCATGGATATCTCGGTGTTCCTTTGAGATTTCCTCAATATATTAATGATTTTCGTAATCAACGGGAAAAAATACACAAGATAGGATGGTCGAGAGTTCGATTCCAGAGATTTCGAATTTTGTCAAAATCTTAAGCGCTGATTCCAAAAATCATGCACTTATTAAGGAAATCTTAAAGGATCGCCGAGATATCGACGATTTTCCATGAAAAGAAAATGTTCTCGTACATAAAATCGTTAATATTTGATATTTCCATTGAGATATAGTCAATATATAGGGGTATATATGTTAATAAGTGCATGATTTTTGGAATCAGCGCTTAAGATTTTGACGAAAATCGAATTCTCTGGAATCAGTAAAAATGCTCATTTACTTAAAATAGCCAAGAGGTTCAATTTAGGTACCAGTTCAATATAGGCAACTCTCCCCTACCTATTCGATTTTTATTTCGATTGCACGTGTTTATGTATGATTTAAAACGGTAGGTACTATAGCGAGAACACTATACATAAATGGGGATATATCGTGACAGACTATAAACTATTGGGGCTAATAGGCTAAATAACTGCATGCATTTTTAACAATAAATTAAACGCCATTGGAACACAGTCGAAAGTCTACAACAATATATCGCCCTGTTTACGGTTTCCTCTTTATAACACTTCATTGTGATATTTGCTCATAAAACTATCGAAGAGGATAAAAATTCAGTAAAAATCCACGGAAGTTAACAAAGAGTCTGTGATGCAATCTCTACTCGAAGAGTAGTCGATACGCCTTGCGCGCTTCTGCTTGCGATACGACGTCGATTAGATAACTTAACTGTGAATTATGTCTCAAGGTGTGGAGAACACCAGTCTACAATTACCGTCTTATCATTCTTATTATCATCTTGTAATTACTTTAATCGTTACTGGAAAGAGTCCATTCGTTTCAAATAAACAAAACTGTCCTTTCGCTCATGCGCGTGCAAAGTGAGACAAGTCGAAAACGATAGTAATGAGACTTGTGTCCCTTTGCACGCGCATGAGCGAATTACTACTTTATATGTATCTATTGCTAATCAAAATACTGTCATAATAGAAGAAAGTCCTTCAAATCGAAAGTTGACAATAAAAAAGTTCAAATCGATAGGTATGTATAAAATTTCATTAGATACTATCGAACAATTCTTCGTTTAATTGATCACATTTTTTTTTCTTAAAAACACGAGAGCACAATTTTTCATCCCGCATTCTCCCATTGACAATGAACTATTTCAACAAACGATTGAACTACTAAAAAGCATTCGGGAAGAATTTTATACGTTCCCAATTAACAAATATTTTACGATTATTAAAAATTCAATTATATAATTATACGCGTACACAATATGAATTTAACAAAAAAGTTCAAGAAAACATCGGCGTCAAAAAAATCCGTATAACTTTTCAGAAAAAACAACCAGCGATTCACACACTCGCCACGTCTTAAGGTTTCTCGAGCGGTACAGGGGCTTTTTCCCTGCTAAAAGTTAGTCCACTTAAGTACAGTAACACTCTAAAGTATGTTCTTCGTGCGATGTGGCAACAATGTTTGACGTACAGTAGCATGTGTGTATCTGTGAGTTCAAAAATGGAGCCCAAAACATCTGGTCATGCATCTGTACGTCATGTAACGTTGCCACATTGACTTATCAAAGGTTAAATTTATAAAGAACAATTAATAAAAAAATAACGGGCTTCTTAATGAACGTGAAAATTGGTATAGATGATTTTAGTTAATTAAACTTGCTGTTCAAAAAATTTCAGAATTTTGTCACTATTTTTCTCAGAAATATCGCGGTTTGTTGGTTATAACCCATAAGAACACATGTTATTTTGTTATTCAAAAATCTTTGCAACGAGCTTGTTGAAAGACTTGAAAATTTAACTGAATTTTTTTTTTACTTCAATCTACCGAATGCAATCATTTTCAAGCATTTCTCACTATTTTTAGTATAACGCTCGAGAAACCTTAAAACGTAATACACATGCACGGCAGTTATATAACGGCGCTCGCTTTGCATATACAGAAGCGCGCCCGCGCGCGCGTTCTCTAAACGAAAGACTCGAAAGACGTGAGCAGCAGCAGCAGCAGTAGCAGCAGGAAGAGTCTCCGACGGACGCTCCCCCCCCCCCCCCCCCCTCCCCCCGTAGAAAAGCTTACGATTCGCTCGTCGCGTCCGAGTCAGACGAGTTTACGACGACCGGAAGCGGCCCACTACTCCGGTTCCGGCTGCGCAGCCGGCACAAAGGGAGCAGCCCAACGCACGTGGGACGAGAGATCGCGAGAGACGCGGACCGCGATCCCCCGAGTCCTCCGCCTTTGCCCTCTCTCCTCCACCTACCCCGAAGACGCGTACACACATACGCAGTGGAAACCCCCGCGAGCACGCACGCGCGGCGCACTCCTACACGCGCGCGTGTCTCCGCTCTCAATTTACTCACGCGTCTTCGTTAGCAGCTCTTCCTTCCTCGCCCGCGAGTCGCACGCTCAATTGCGGGTACACCTCTCTCTCGCGCGCGCACGGTACGCCAACACGTACGGGGTAATTAGTTTTCTTCCGTTCCACCGGGTCCTCCGACGATTCGATGCGTGTCCTTCGAGGACGTTCTTCTTTTTCTGCGTCTGTCCTCCCTTTTCTCGTTGAGTCGATTCGATGTTCTTCGAAAGCTTTTTTCTCGCGTCTGCCTTCCCTTTTCTCGTTATAGGTACGTCGCTTCTGTCGTGTATACGCCTACCTGTATACGGTGGTTCGTTTCGGCCCGCGCGACTACGGTTTATCAGTATAGCGCCGAAGGAATTATCTGGAAGCCGTGCCAAGAAGGTTCGTCACGTTATACGGGACGAGTTTAGAACGATTCGTCGAAAAATGTCGCCTACGGAACATAACGGTTTCCGGCAGTTGTCTCGTTCTTGGAGATTCTATCAGTAGTGGAATTAAGAGATCGATTTTAATGAAATTCGGTAAACCGATGGATATGAGTGTCAGGACCTTTTGGTTAAATTTTTGTGAGGATTCGCCGCCTTGTATAATAAATACAAAATATATATGTGGGTGAGGAATCATCAGAAAAATTTAACCGAAAGGTTCTAACACATATCTGTCGCTTCAGAAATAAAAGAGATTAACTGCTTCTCGCGTAAGATTCCGCATCAAATAGGCATTAATTTATATTTATTTTGTATGTCTTATACAAGTTAGTGTGAATGATCACAAAAATAACTCAAGAATCTCAACACTTACACAGAGGAAAAGGATTAGTAATTTTTATGGTGAATCCCAGTAACAAGGATTTTTTTAACAGGCACGACGTACTTTTTACAGTTCGTTGCAGTATAAACCCGTAAACACCTGACGCATATTTAGGAGAAATTGGTAAATTTTACCGTATACACACTGATGTTTATACTATTACGAACTGTAAAAACTTGAGTGTTTCACCTCAAGAAGCCCTGGGATACTGTTTCCTCGTAATTTTTTTACTAATCCTTTTTCTCCGTGTATATTTGTTGATATATCGAATTCGATCAAAATCGTTCTGTTGATTCTATTATTGATAGAACCTCCTTGTTCCGTCGCGTATTGACAGGACCTGGAGGGTTCGGTCCGTGCGCTTAACGGCCAACCGCTCGAAACCTTTACCTCAATTTAGCAGTAATCCCGCCTACGAGGAAACTGTTCATTTCGGCTATCGCGTATTATAAAAACACGGATTTGCGCCTTCCTGGAGGTAAATGCGGGACGGCTCGCTGCAAATTTACCGGCGAGTCGATGGCCGGTCGGGAAACCCAAGGAGTGGTGTACCCCGGCCCGATAAGGGCAATTAGACCGTGAAGGGTGGGCGAACGCGTCGTCACGGTCGAAGACGAACGTTCGTCGCCCAGGTACCTCCAGCAACGGTACCAGCCCCTCGCACACCGATCTTTGTGAGATTCAAGTGACGCTACCCCCTTCCACCGGCAAAACGCCACTAAGGTAGGCGGAAATGAACTGCTTCCTCGGCAGTGCAAATCAGTCTCTCAACCAACGCACCCGCAGTCGAACAAGGCCGATCAAAGAGCCTCGCCGGGTCAATCATCGCGACATTTGTCAATTTTGTAAATTGAGTTTACCAAATTAAATATAGTTATGTTTGTAATTGTCAATTAATCTCATCAGAACTAGCCGATAGGGGTGAAACGATACCCTTCCGGCAGTCCGGACAATCGGTCGTGTCACACGTGTCCTCAGCCTTACGACCTGAGGAGATCGCAACAAAGTGATCGCGCGGCGACCGGACACTCCTTTAAGCGCGTACCATGCGTGTACGAATTAATCCTTAATTACAAATGATCGGAAAATCGCCGCATCCTTCGAGAAGTCAAGTTTCCCAATACATATACGTATGAACGAATACGCGACACGATCATTATCTTCGCTATATCGCATGACTGGATCATCGCGCCGCTCTTTCATTATTTCCTCGTTCGCACGTATACGTGCGGTATGCGACTGCGCGCTCTGTCGCTCTCGGCAGCAGCGCTCGGCCGCTCATTCATGGAAACTTTGTTAATGCGCCTTTCCGAGTATAGAGATTACGCATTCGCGAACGTAACGCGTCCGTCCCTCGCACTAGCGCACGTGCACGTATACGCGTCGCTCGGCGCGCGCGCACCCGAGCTCGTTGGCTTCGCGCGGGCGATAAATGCGGCGCGCCGCTCTGCCCGGAGTACTTCGCGTTTGTAGGAGAGCTTCTTGCATCGGACGCGCGGTCGCAGCTTCTCTATTCGGTCGATTGTATCGACTGTTGGTCGCAGAAACTAACGCTGGAACTTCGTACTGGTATAACTGTACGTATACATTTTCCTGTCGCTTTCGGAGATTCTCGAAAAATTCCACGAGAATTCTTGCGCTTTTGAACGCCCTGCATTCCATCGGATTCCGAGGTTCCCACTCGGCGGGAATGAAGATGACGCGACAGAGAGATTCCCTGGGATAGAAATGCACAGTAGTAGAGAGGGAGGGTGTCTGCGACGAGTTTTAGGCGAATGAGGAAGTTGCATGATTTTGTAAATCTTATTTTCTGATACTGCATGTTATTCCGATACTGGAGTAGTACTTGATAGACATTTGCCTTGCTTCATTTCGGCACAAAATATTGGAGAAAAAAAATTGGAATTTTAAATACCTATGCGTTTTTGACATTGAGCAGCGTCATAACGATTCAGCCAATCAGCGGGCAGCCAAAGTGGTTCTCATTCTTTGGTAGCGTGATATTTAAAGAGAGCCGGAAAGTGTCTTTCGTTTTGGTACGAGAACACAGATATAACCAACACACTGAAATGAAGCCGCCATGATACGAGTCATAACCCTCCCACAAATCACGTGTCCCGGTGAACTGTTTTTACGTGGGGAGCAGAAACATTAAAACTCTATCATTAAAAATAATATAGTCATTAATATTTACTAGACCATTTGCACGCGCAAGTGCGCGCCTAAAACGTATTTCATAACGACATTTACATTTACTTCAACACTAATTTTAACAAATTGAATTTCCCCGCTTTAACTATCGAATACTATATCGATATCGATTATCAACTAACTAATGGGGATAGGTGACCACGACTTTCGATTATCGATATTAGTGTAGTCAAATGGTAGTTTGACCAAAACAAAATTGCGGAAGTTTTTTTCTCGACGGTTTTATATGTTTTTGGGGCTGCTGGATCCGAATTTATAGTTTGCTGCCTTGTAGGAGGTCGGCTTCATAGCCAAAAACGCAAAAAATCTGAATTTTTCAGCACTTTTTTCAGTTTTTTGCTTATATCTCAAAAACTGTACGTTTTTTGAAGATGAGCGTTCTATACAAAATTAAAGTAAATAAAATTTCCTATAAAATGCACTGGTCATCTTTGATTTTATAATAAGCGGTCTCCGCGCTAGAGCTCAGTGAAAACCAGTGATTTTTTTATATTTTCACAAAAACGTCAAAAACACCAACTTTCATCCCCTGCAACCCGAAAAATATATGTTAATAAACCCTTATATCACGTATAAGTATATTATATATCATAAAAAAGACGTCTGCAATATTTAATTTTCTCATAAAGATTTTTGTAAGAAGAAGCTTCTTTTGAATAAGTTAAATGGCAAGCCATGCTTTATAAAAACATTAAGAAATTATATTTAAAACTTATTAGGTACATTAACCTGAAAATAAAGCTAGCTATATACATGAAATCTATACGCATGTATCACGAAATGATGTAAAGATGTACCCAGGATCATCATTACTTTGAGTGGGTCTTCCATCTGAAAAAAAATGAGGCATTTAGCGGTAGAATATAAGTACTATAGAAGAAAATTGGTATAGTATAAATAAAATATAACTAACCTGACGTCATGGCCGTAGTTAATTTGGTCATTTCTGTTTGGTTTTGGGTGGTCCAAACAATGTTTCTTTGGCACTAGAAGGTCCAGGTGAAGGGTCTTGGGCAATCGAAGGTCCAAACAAAGGGTCAGGAGCTGTGGAAAATCCAGGCTGAATAGTGAATTGTGGCTGTTCTTCCACTGAAAAAAATGATTATATTGAGAAGTGTAAAACTAGAACAAACTAAGTAAAGATGCATAATGTTGCAAAATATTACATGAATTAATACCTACCTTCTGTCTCTTCAGCTGCTTCAGGCAGTGAGACTGGAAGTGGCTCATCTAGATCGCCTTCGTCTTCTGCATCATAACTATCGTCGATGTTGGAGCACGACCCTTCACATTGCTGACACAGTTTTGTGCAGAATAGTTCTGCGCGCTTACACCCACACCGACCTTGGCAACCTGTCTTGCATTTGCAAGATATAAGCTGGAGAAGCCTCTCGGGAGCCGGAGGTTTCGGTGGGGTAATGGGAACCAACCCATTTTTTGTCAATTTCCAACCCCACTTTTCTGGATCCAAGTAGTTTCCCATCCACTGCTGCACCTGATGAAAAACCCTGAAGGCGTGTTGTTGAGCAGCAGCTTCAGTGGGAGGTAAGGACGCTGTGTTTGCTGATGCCTTGTAGGTTGATGTCAAGTATTGCTTGTACCTCAGTTTGTTGAGTGTTATGGTTGGGGGGGTTGGATTAACGTTATAAAGGGCAACCAGAAATTTTTCATTAGCAGCTGTTATTTCATTTGGATGAGCTGAAGGATTACTGAAGTTCGTAACATATGATTCCAGATCCCGATTTTTGGTAAGGGTCTTGACAAATTTAATCTTGCCTTGGTTGAATAACGCGAACGTAGAGTCGCAACCACTCATTGCATGGAGAAAGAGCATGTGGTTGGCAACACTCTTCTGAACTGCAGTTTCTGCTTGGTCGAAAGGAACCACGCTTCCGCCTTAAGCCTAGTTCAGACACGGCTAGTAATTTAGTCGAGTAGCGAGTAATTTAGTCGAGTAGCGAGTGATTTAGTCGAGTAGCGAGTAATTTAGTCGAGTAGCGAGTATCCACTAATCAATAATCGTTCGGACCAGTTTAGTTGAGTTCAGCGTTAAGAGTGGTATCTCAAAATGGGCAGGCAAAGACGTCGTACGGAATTAAATAACGTTATAAAAAATGTTATAAATATTATTTTGAAAGAGATTGAAGAAGAAATATTCAGCAAAGCGACGCCCTTTTGTACTTAATTCGGAACACATAGAATAATACAGGGTGTTCCAATAAAATACGTTATGTATTATAAGCGTGACTTAGCTCAAAGATTATTTTATTGTATTAGTATACTGGGAATACAAGGAAGATGCTTTCTTTATAACTGCTAAAACCCGAATGAATCCTGGTACAGCGTCATCCAGGGCCCGGAGGGCCTGGTCTCCCCCTCGACCCAACGCTATCGCCATCATATAAACATCCTTCGAGCGAGGGGTGTCAGGAATACTTTGACGGCATTCCCATCGACTCCTTCAAGAAATATTCCTCACACTATGACATATGTATGGCAAATGCGAAACTGCAACGTCTTCGTTGTAGTTTTTTTTATGTCACTGTATACCAAACCAATATCGGGTTAAAATAATTGCTATATATAGCCGTTTATTTTGAAAGTGGCCTAAGTCCATTTGTTAATTATTTCCTGTTGCCAGTAGTTACATGTACAACTTAAAGTGAAGTATATTCAGAATAAATACGGTAATATTTTGGGGTACATAAGTTTTCGGAGTTACTTCAATAATTAAAACCATCACTTCGAAAGTGGCCTAAGACCAATCAATTATTGATAATGTCCAAGGCAGTGATGGAAGTAGTTCTAATTAATTAGTATTTAACAAGTTAACTTCATTTTTTGACAATTGCTTTAGTTGAATAATCAGTACGTTTCATTAATCCAGTTAAGAAAAATGTACGCAATACACATACTTACAATTAAATATAAAACTTAAAATTTAATAGTAAATTTTATAAATTATTTCCCCACGGGGAAGAATAAAACGACAAGACCATTTAGTTCAGATAGTGAAGAGTAATTAGTAACTAATGATTTCAAGGAAAATCGAAAAAGGAAGAGAATTATAGAACAATATTCCTCGTCAGGAGATGAAGATATAGATAACAATGGAGAAAAGATTGATGAAACATACATCCAAAAAGTACGAAAAATTGAACGGAATACAGGAAAAAGATATAATATTATACACTCAAACTGCAAACATGATTTCTTCAAATCCCTTTCACATACCGCTCGAGTTGCCGTACGAAACGCCGTGGCGACTGAGAGCCATCTCTCGAATGGAAATGATACCCAAAAACCATTTTTTTTACATTCCTTTGCAATTTAATTAGACCGTTTATAACGTTTTATGAATTTATTTTGAGATAGAGCTTTCACGCAATGCGAAGAACATGGCGCCATCGCATACGCAACGATATATCGTCGTCTGGCACTAAAAGAGTTAAATCAGTCGAATTACACAACGCGGCGATATGACTGAGATCAAAAGTAACTTCAAGTTAAAGGACTTGTACTTGATTGCACTATGTACGTTAACGTTCCGCGAAACAGATTGACTCGATGATGATTGGTAGTACAACGCGGTTTATCCCTGGCCATCGATTGAATTCGACATTCCTCCCTTTATAGTCCAGTAAAAATCCTTCTGAAATCGATGTTTCGAGCCTCAAAGCTGAAAATTTGGTCAAAGGTCCATTTTTGGTAGTTGAAGACAGGGGTGAAGTTTAAAAAGTTCTATATCCCCGAGGATTTTTGAAAAACAATAAAAACTACCCAAAAAAATGGGCTCTACGAAAATAACTCGAAAACTAAGCGAGATATCGAAAAAAGTGTCAAATAAAAATTGTAGAGCTTAAAATTCTCTATAAAAAAGGTTTATACAGTTTACCCCCACTCCTCACGGTTTACCCTCTAGAGCCGCGCGAACATTGGAAGTAGAAAAAAAATCATGAAACCTCGAAAATTTAACATTTTTGAATGCTTTTTGTTTTAAATTGCTTAAGAAATTCTCTACTTTTTAAATAAAATGATGTTTTTTTTCCCTCAATTGTTTAAAAACTGCCAAGTAAAATCAACGATATCTCTCGATATATTGAATGATTTTTCCTTCTTTGTGTTCCATAATTTTGTTAGTTAAATTCCCTGCACATTACACTCCGGTTATTCTTCTGTAATTGTCGTAAGTTTTTAAATAACTCCGTTTGGAAAATTGCTTTACAAACCTTGGTGCGTCCGGAGAACCACTGGTGGCCTGCTCCTTCCCCCCCATGGTGATGGGACCTGAGCCCGCTACCTTTCTGGGTCTCGTTCTCCCCCGTTTAAACTTTCCTAACCTCGGCCGCTTCGCACAGCAAATAGTTATTTTCGTTATTAGGGCGTGAAGCGCTGTTTTTAACGAGTGTGAAGTTTGCCGCACGAGCGAAGCGAGTACGGCAATCACACTCGTTAGAACGGCGCGAAACAACCGAATAACGAATTCTATTTTTTGTCACTAAGTGTCAAATACGAGGTTGACGATTTCACGCACTGCGCAGGTTATTTCACGCACTGCGCAACTTTTCACGAATTGGTGTGTGAAAGATGATTTCACATGCGTCGAGGACGCCCATGAAACCAAGTATTTGACACTGAGTGACAAAAATATATGTTATGCACCATCATGTAGCTATATTATAAACAAAGTATTGGATTGTTTCGCCCATAAAGAAAGTAAATAGAAAGTTTTTCAATAATTTGTATTTTGCATACTAAAAATAACACCACCGCCGTTTTTTTATATAGATTCAAGTATCTGTGATTAAACTATGACATATAATTTTACGAGATGATTGGTGTGGTAGAACAAGCCAAAATAAATTAATGAAAATGAAACAACTTTGCTTTCGCCGTTTTTCTAACGTAAGAGATAGCGGAAAACGGTGGAAGCAAAGTTGTACACCTATTAATTCGAATTTTTACTTTACAAAAAAATAATAGTATTTATTTACAATGACTTATTACTAATGAGAATACAATTTACTGCACGTGATATATGTACATATAAATCGAAATTAAATCACATTAAAGGTATTATTTTATGAACTGACACAGAATCTTCGTTTTAATCTTCATCGCTTTCGTGGTTTATTGTGGATTGAATATGTTCTTTGTGAAATAGTTTCCTTAATATTTTCGCAGGTTTAATAAGCTTTGTTTGATATCGCGCAAATGAAAAAAATAATAAATAATTGAAGCTATATGGGAACAACAACCGACCGTGTGTGTATATATATATATGTGTGTATATTGCGTTGTTAAAAGTTAACTGTATCAGTGCTCTATGTGAAAACGTGTAATACCATATACTTTAAAGTTATTACTACAGTCATATAGTTATATTCTACCCACAATAAATCACGAAAGCGATGAAGATTAAAACGAAGATTCTGTGTCAGTTCATAAAATAATACCTTTAATGTGATTTAATTTCGATTTATATGTACATATATCACGTGCAGTAAATTGTATTCTCATTAGTAATAAGTCATTGTAAATAAATACTATTATTTTTTTGTAAAGTAAAAATTCGAATTAATAGGTGTACAACTTTGCTTCCACCGTTTTCCGCTATCTCTTACGTTAGAAAAACGGCGAAAGCAAAGTTGTTTCATTTTCATTAATTTATTTTGACTTGTTCTACCACACCAATCATCTCGTAAAAATTATATGTCATAGTTTAATCACAGATACTTGAATCTATATAAAAAAACGGCGGTGGTGTTATTTTTAGTATGCAAAATACAAATTATTGAAAAACTTTCTATTTACTTTCTTTATGGGCGAAACAATCCAATACTTTGTTTATAATATAGCTACATGATGGTGCATAACATATATTTTGCTGTGCGAAGCGGCCGAGGTTAGGAAAGTTTAAACGGAGGAGACCGAGACCCAGAAAGGTAGCGGGCTCAGGTCCCATCACCATGGGGGGGAAGGAGCAGGCCACCAGTGGTTCTCCGGACGCACCAAGGTTTGTAAAGCAATTTTCCAAACGGAGTTATTTAAAAACTTACGACAATTACAGAAGAATAACCGGAGTGTAATGTGCAGGGAATTTAACTAACAAAATCATGGAACACAAAGAAGAAAAAATCATTCAATATATCGAGAGATATCGTTGATTTTACTTGGCAGTTTTTAAACAATTGAGAGAAAAAAAAACATCATTTTATTTAAAAAGTAGAGAATTTCTTAAGCGATTTAAAATAAAAAGCAGTCAAAAATGTTAAATTTTCGAGGTTTCATGATTTTTTTTTCTACTTCCAATGTTCGCGCGGCTCTAAAGGGTAAACCGTGAGGAGTGGGGGTAAACTGTATAAACCTTTTTTATAGAGAATTTTAAGCTCTACAACTTTTATTTGACACTTTTTTCGATATCTCGCTTAGTTTTCGAGTTATTTTCGTAGAGCCCATTTTTTGGGTAGTTTTTATTGTTTTTCAAAAATCCTCGGGGATATAGAACTTTTTAAACTTCACCCCTGTTTTCAACTACCCAAAATGGATCTTTGACCAAATTTTCAGCTTTGAGGCTCGAAACATCGATTTCAGAAGGATTTTTACTGGACTATTAAACCGGCTCGGCATTCGCGTACATGCAGTGCCCCATCCAGTGGGCCCATTGGAGTAAATGGGTATTGCGAAAAGCGGCTCGCGACGATCCGTACCGTAATTACCTCCCGAGAAAGGTCGAACCGTGGTAGGGGACTCTACTCGACCGTCAAAATAGAATCAGATGGATCCAGTTGACTAAACTACTATACTAAACTACTCTACTAAATTTTACTGTCCGCACGCACTAAATTACTAAATTACTCGCTACTCGACTAAATTACTAGCCGTGTCTGAACTAGGCATAAAATCTTACTCTACTAATTTTTACTGTCCGCACACACTAAATTACTAAATTACTCGCTACTCGACTAAATTACTAGCCGTGTCTGAACTAGCCTTTACAGCGCATCACGCAGCCACTTAATACCTTCGAATAAACGCTCGCAGTCACGCTTCACTCTTTGCCTAAACATTTCTAATTGCCCACCAAAGCATTCATTCTTTCTTTTAATTACACACTGCGATTCTACAGTAGACTCACCTGAGCGTGTAGACGTAAATGTCAGTTTTTTACGCAGTTTTTTGCAAGTTTCTAGAGAGAAATCATCGACTTTACGATTAAGTTGTTTATTTCCTTGCTTCTTCCTTGGTAGGCAAATTGCAAAAACTGACCAGAGAAGAACTTCTTCCATGACTGCGACGCGTAAACTGAAAACTGTAAATGTCTATGTCCAAAACTGTTGTGTGTGGACGGCAATCAGAAAACTGTACGTTTTAGAACTGCACAGGTAAATCGTTGTAAAAACTGTGTGTGTAGACCCCGCTTTAGGTCGGCCTGCAAACAATGGCGGTGCTGTCACGTTTTAGAGAGCTCTTTCCCGTGAAATAAAGTTTTTTGTTCATAACTTGTATATTTCTCGATTTGTAAGAGGTGGGACTGGGTGTTTTTGTAAAAGTACCAAAAAATCGTTTTTTTAGCGAGCTCTAGCGTCGTTACCGCTTGTTAGAAAATCAAAGATGACCAGTGCATTTTATAGGAAATTTTATTTACTTTAATTTTGTATAGAATACTCATCTTCAAAAAACGTACCGTTTTTGAGATATAAGCAAAAAACTGAAAAAAGTGCTGAAAATTCAGATTTTTTGCATTTTTGGCTATGAAGTCGACCTCCTACAAGGCAGCAAACTATAAATTCGGATTCAGCAGCCCCAAAAACATATAAAACCGTCGAGAAAAAAACTTCCGCAATTTTGTCACCAAATCGGCAGTTTTAAACACGCATTTACTAGATTATATCGATTGTCAACCAACCAATGGGGATAGGTGACCACGACTTTCGATTATATCGCGTTGGATTTTATTAGACAGGATAATGAATTTCCTTAAGCAGAAATATTTATATGTAATATGAAAGAACACATGATAGGGTTAAACTATTTCCGTTTTATACAACTACCCTATCACGACACCCCGCGCGGCAAATCCTTTCCTGTGTTTCTCGTCAATTTTTCTCCCCCGAGCTATTATGAAGGAATCACCATAGAGCGTTTAGATTTATTCATACGCAGGAAGGAAGGGTGGGAGGTGTTCGATCGCTTTCGCCCCTTTCTCTTTCATCGAGAATGATTGAGATCGAAAGTTTCGCAACGGGATCCTTTCCCCTTCGACGTATCATTGTATTTTTCTAAGCTCTATATCGAGAGAGGGAATCTGCTCGCGGCGTCACGACGGATGAAAAAACGCCGCGATTTATTCTCTCTGCGGGTGGCGGAAGGGGCGGGGTCGTTTCAGCGGAGATGAAGACCGCGAAGACGCGTTGCAAACGAGATTTCCTCGGCGCGGAGATTGAATTTGGAAGTGGCGACGAGGTCGCGCGGAGTTGGGGTTCGTTGAATCGTCGAGTACGCCTATAACGTATGTACATACATACGTATAGAGCTAGAGAGGTGAGCTTACCGTGTGCACCGGGGCTCGTCGCAAGACGGACGTTTCATGGACAGACGTTTTTTAACCTTCGGAATACGGACGGTCAAATAATTCCGGGGGTGCCGGACGGGGTACATTTTGTACCCCACGCAATATCCTTGTAATAAATATCTTCTGGACTTTTTTTGTAATTTTGTATTAAAACACGAGTATTTTAAAAAATATTTTATTTCATCTTATATCAAAATAAACATTTTATTTCCAAGTTATACATTTATGTCTACCTACATATAAATAAAATTAATTTCATCTGACTCGGAATCCTGAATCAGCACGTTGTCTTCCATCTCTGAGCGCATTCAGACAAATTATCTTCATCAATTTGGAAGTCCAATTTTATTTTTGGGACATGTTCAATATACGTAATTTTCCACACTGTCGTTCCAAGATGTAAAAACGATTATAAAAAAAACAATAGTTCAAAATAAATTTCTTATTATAGTAGATGATTACAATTAGTATTTTCTAGGATATCATAAATGCATATGGCAAAATTCCCACAAATTATAGAGATATTGAGAAAAAATAGAGTTTGGGGTACACTTTGTACCCCGGTCCGTCGTCCGAAGGGGTTAAT
The DNA here is from genome assembly GCA_963678675.1 of Xiphydria camelus. Taxonomy (NCBI): domain Eukaryota; kingdom Metazoa; phylum Arthropoda; class Insecta; order Hymenoptera; family Xiphydriidae; genus Xiphydria; species Xiphydria camelus. The sequence goes on along the minus strand of OY783198.1, from coordinate 9,837,044 downwards.
GAGAAATAAAATTTACAAAATTGTTTAAATTATCAAATTTTGTCATTCATGTGATCTATTAAATAATTAAAAACGAGAGATGATTTTTCATTCAATAATTCATACCAGTTTTTAATTAAAAAACTGATGATTTTGCTACATTTGCACAATCAGAATACTGCTGCCTTTAAAATTTAATTCACTGGGCAGATTAGATTTATTATTAAATTCAATAAACCACGTTTTTTTTTAACAGTTGAAAATTATTTCACCATCGCCGTCACCGGGAGACCGTTTACGGCACGCGCGAGCGCGACGCGATTCCTCGAGACACGAGTGTCGCGCGAAATCCTTCGGCGGAATTCCCCGGTCGTCCTCGGCGCGCCAATTTCGCGACGCGCTTTTAATGCGGCGCTTCCTGAAACATGAGGTAATCCCCCGACCTACCGAGACGGTCGCATGACCGGACAACGCCCGCGCTCGCGCGAATGCGACGGAACGAGCCCGGCGCGGTCGTCCTCCGCGCGCGAAATCACGTCAAGAGCCCCGCGCCTCGCGACGCGGCGAGCGAACCTGCTTTCGAAATTGCTCGGCCGATATCCTGGTCGCGTGCCGCGCGCGGCTACCGCGAACGCGCGCGCGGAGTTACGAGAAACGCGAGGCGACCTTTCCCGTTTACGTTGTATTGTTACTTCCCGCGGGAAGAGAGAGTTTTTCCGAGACACACACCGGGAGCGGTGGACCGTCCGGCGGCCCGTGAAAGAAACGTTGTCTTTGACATACAGTTTCCGTTCAACTTTGAACGCGATTATCTCAAAATGCAGAGGAGATACGTGCAAAATCAATACCAGCTTTTTTATAGTAAAAATACAGACAAACGTCTTTTGTTTAAACTTTTTTTCGATATTTCCAATCGTTGCCAAGATAATCGACTTCAAACTCTCGCTCTCTTCAACCGGGACGTTCATCCCACTTTCACCCTGCAGCGAGCGCCTGGTGTAATTCATTACCAGAGTACCGCGTTACGTGCATACGTACATCGAAGCGCGTTAGCTCCTCGGGGCGTTTCGTCGGCACCCGCCGGACGGAGTTGCGCACGGGAAACGCGAAGGAGAGAAAAAAAGGCCCCATTTACGCTTCCATTATTTTCCGGGGAGAACTCGTTTTTCCGAGATGCGAGGGGAAACTTTTGGGCGAAGCCGTTAAGACGTTGTTTTGGACACAGCGCGGACGCGTGTGGCAATTAATCACCAGGCCTTGTCGCGTCAGTGGTAACGAAGGGTAATGTTAATGTCATTGACGCGGTTGTAAGTAGGTATCGTTACGGCTGATGGCCTCGCTTCCGTCAACGCGAGGAAGGGGACAGTGTCGATGCCAATGACACGCTCGTATTGTTACGAGTGAAAGTCTCGTTTTCGAGTGTAACCGCGATGGGGGCGGTGTTTAATGGGGCGGGGGGTTCTCGATAGAGATTCGGGTTTTCCCACCTCGAATCCGGGTTTTCCTTGTTGGAGGCGAATGGGAAATGCACGCGGTGAGTCCTGGGAAGGTGTCGGTAAAATGTCCTGGAAGTTGAGGAAGAATCGGATATTTTTAGGATTATTCGATGGATCGTTGGGAAATTTAAGTCAGTTGATTATTGGACGCGAGAAGATGTCATCAACGTGGAGCGATTATGAATTGATACGGGAAATTACGATTAGACGAGACTACTGCGACGCTGATGACCAAGACGAAAATTTAGCTGCGCGGTATTACTCTTTACGAATAAATATCTCTGGGTAGAGCCTACTGAATTACATGAACGCAGGCTTCACTGAGAGAATTTGTATAGGTTGCACGGCAATGCTAGTAGTTTATTAATATAAGAATAAGTTCCAGTTAAACCTTAGCAATATACGTATTGCTCTCTTGTTACTATTTGGTTTTACTATGTTACCTATAATGTCTAGTGTTAACCTCATATTTAGCTTTAAAATATAGCTACCATAGCTACACTCATCGCTGCGCGATCTATACATTTCTCTCAGTGTTATTAGAAGCTCGGTACCGAGATGACGTTAATGATTTATCGATTCGCTTGATTTTCTTAATTTTCGGTAGAGTCTTGCGCCAAGGAGTATAAAAGGGAAGAGTAAGGTGGCCAGCGAATGAATGTTTTCAAATTGAAGAATTTTTCTAGATTTTCCAGATTATATAAAGTACCATTTCTCGACGTTTTATAAAGACTAAATATCGCATTTTGCTGCACAAAATTGACTAAACGATGGAAATGAAACTTCTCGATCCATTATAGGTTCGGTATTATGAATAAAATATTTCTTTTTACAGAAGGTAAAATTTTATTATACTTTCAGTCCTCACATTCACTTAAATTTCAACATTTTTAGCTTAACTAATGAAACAACAATTTCCAAATTCATAATAAAATCTTTGCAGGAACTTCGAACTATAAGCCCGTTTAAATGAACTCATTTCAATACATGTAGTGTTTATTTGCCTTTGCTTTTCAGTTTGGAGGCGCTTAAAGAATTGCAGGTTCTCGTAGGGTCAAATCAAGGGTTTTTCCAGGATTTTCTGAGGTTCTTAAAAATTCAAAATCTTTCAAGAACAAAGACAACCCCGTGATTCTTTACTCTGCGTTTCATTTGTACCTGTTCGGGGATCCAGATTTTTCAGAAACTAGGTATTTAAACTCCTGTTTTAAGTAATAGAATGGCTGTGCTTCTGATAAAAAATTCGACATCACTCTTTCTTCCGTGTACGTTGAACTAAACGAAAATATCGAGAAATAATGCGAATATAACGCATCCTCTGGACAAAAATTCACACATATCCTCGTTTAAATCGGACGTCGAATTATTCAGCTAGAAAAATAAACGAAGCTGTTCGGGTTTTCCGAAACTCATGAGTTTTCCCGTATTCATCGTCTTCTGAAGGTACACACATGACGCGATTCTCGGACTCGAGCAGAAGCCGATTGCAAAAATTAGAAGGCGATTCGAGAAATTGTTGTAGAATTACGATTTTTCTCAAAGTTATGATGCATGTCTTACGGAACAGTAATTTAGAAACGACGCGAATCTAGGTATACTCCACTCGATATATTCCACATCGTAGCCACCACCAGATGTCCGCGTTAAAACCGGATGCAACAGTACTCGAGCAAAACAACAAACGAAGACCATCCGTTTCACACTTGGAAAATCAGAAGCCGACCCAGCCGATTTTTGTAGAGTCACGATTTTCGTAGAACTACGAAACAAACGTATCTTACGCCGAACTAAACGAATGTGTTGGGAAATACCTCGAACGCGATACAATTTCGATAACGAATTCAATATTTTCAATCGTACGGCGATTTCGTATAATCGGTTAAATTTTCATGAAATCGTGCGCATTGAAAATCGCGAAGTCTCGGCAAATTCTCGAAGCATCATACAATTCTGCGATATGTGATGAAATAATCCCAAGAAATTTCATCATATTCCATAAAATTCGATGATACTTTACATATGAAAGATTACAGCTTTCGTAACATCCGATAACCGGCAAGTGTCCCGATCGCAGTGGCTTATTAAAAGTAAATACCTAATGGCGTCCTATAATGGGGACAGTGTCGACGACCGGCGAGTGCTTTGTTTTCAGCACTGATAAAGGGCCGTTTCAACGACAGTGGCGCGCGCCCCCGTTATCAGATAAGCGAAAAGGCCCCTCTCCTCGGCGACAAAGAATAACCGCGCGCCAATGTCGGTATCTCGCGGCTGTCACATCGGACGTAAGCCTCGCTTTCGTCAATACGGTAATTCGACGAGAGGCGCGCGGGCTCCAAACGCGCCAACAACTGGCGACTACGTCGTTCCTTCGTCTGGAATCGCAAATTATCTGGAAGAGATATCGTGGCGTCGTGCGCCAATATTGATCCATTGTTTCGGTGTCGTTGAACATTTTTTCACCGCCTTTCGTTCAGAAGCGCGGTGCTTATCCGTTGAGTAATGTTTGGCCAACAGAACGTGACGTCATTTATATATAGACACACGTGCATAGCTGACGACCCTGACCTCGAATTTCATTTTCGAAAAGATGGGGTTTTTTTTCGATCAGTAGGTACACTACGTGAACCTTAGAATGCGTTCATGGAAGGTGCAAGTAAGTACGTACGTTTCTGGTCCGCTATTCGCTTTTGTTTTACGAAGCTATTGGAAATGTAATTGCCCCTTCGATCATGCAACCATTCCTACATGGACGTATGCTAAGGTTCACGCGATATACACTACCCCCGAAAAGTTTCCGGTCACCCTCAAAAGGGTTCGTCTTGTAAGAATCCGTCTTCGATCTTAATGAAACTCGGCAGATTTGAAGTTTATCAGAAAATGAGAAACCCGTCTTACAACGGTATATTTACAACGGCTTAAGTTTGATTTAAACATATAAAGCAACCCTTTGAAGTTTTTTCTTCCGAAACATCTTTTAAGAAAACCAAGATACGATAAAACTTTGATGAAAACGTTGTTTAATTTTTAAAACCAAACAAATTTTGTTTGAAAGTTTTTAATCTATCTTGCTTCGTTTCAAATATAATCAACCACTCAAATTTCATTCACTCAAAGCCCTTTTGAGAGTGACCGGAAACTTTTCGGGGGTAGTGTACATGTGCGTTTAGCGTGAAATGATATAATGACTTGTTCAGTACTCGAATACAGTTCGTCGATAATAATTTGAGAGTTTAATAACGTAATAAATTGAAATAATATCAACTGACAAGAACAGACATCGATTACAGCACAACCTCGTACAAACAACTGAACTCTAACTGAAGAGCGCACCGTTTACCGGCTGAAAGTGGAATACGATCCGTAGTCATACTTTGGTCATACTTTTTTTTCTACGTGGGCTCACCCGACGAACTAGATCAAACGCGAAGCGATCGTCGTCTCGAATGAACAGGATCAGTCACCGAATGCGTAGGCGCACGCGAGAAGGACCAATTTCTCAACTCGCAGAGGAAGAAAAAACGAGGCCCCCCCGGAGACGCCGTGATTTTTCTCCGGAGTCCGTCACTCTCTTCTCCCCTTTCGTCGGAATGAAATACTCGCGCCGTCGACGCTCTTGCTCGCGGCGATTTACACGCTCGCCTTACCCCCCCCCCCCCCCCCCCGTCCCGAGGAGGCGACTCGTTTCGCTGATTCCGCGCCGGACACCCGAGAGTCCCCGTCTCTCTGCTGACTAGCCGCTCGGCGATGCGTGCGCGGCACCTCGATACCTCGAAAGCTGCCTCATCAGTTGCATAACACCCGGGCCGCTCGAGGCGTATGGAAACCAACGTACGTATAGGTATGCCTTAACACGAAAACGTGACACGCCAGCAGTGCGTTTCGATAAAGGCGACACGCGTCACGTGCGTGCCCCGCCGCTCGTCGAGCGCGAGTACAGTCCTTCCGACGAACCCGCGGCGCGGCGCGGCGGCCGATTCTACAGCGCGGCGCGCGGATCGCCGATCGCGCGGGACTTCCGAGAGTCACGCGCGTGCGTTCGCCGATTCGAGGTCGAGAGCGCACGATTTTGCGGTGGAAGATTTTCGTCGGTGTCGCATGCGTTATGTAGAAAAATCTTGTCGGACTTTAATCGATCGACGGATCTGTAGTGAAATGTTTATTTAATTGCTTTACAGCCTCCTAAAATCTGTAGGTCGTTCACACGCCGCGGCTCTGCGTGATTTATGATTATGGTTTCATCTGCAGATTTTGGGAGACTGTGTGGAGCGATGGATTAAATATTCAAGCGCAAATCTTTCGAATGATAAAAGTCGATGATTTCATTTATAACTCGATACGGCGACGGTCGAATTGCTCAATTTTGTTCGTGTTTCATCGCATTTCTTCGATTCGATCGCTCGCGGTGAATAACGGAAAGACCCGAAAAATTGGTTTATTTGAGTGGAAACGGATGTGAAAAAATGCGTACGGAGGGAACGCGGACTTTGAGCGCCTTTAAAAAGGCGGATGAAAATCCAGCTGTTTTTTCTCATGGTTTCTGTGGCCTCCGAATACAATGGTAATGAGTTGAGCTGTCGTCGAGGCCGCGAGGTCGTAATCAGAATTGATGATAATAATTAAAGTAACGACTACTGAAGAAATATCATTTGCGTCGTAAAGAATTAATGACAATCATTAATTCCGATTATGACACCAATTTCGGAGACAAAGCGTTCTTAGCTCGCAATAAATTCCTGGCCCAAAAGACTGCAAAAAGTAATGCAATAAAAAAGTATCTCTATTGGCTCGCAAATAAATGATTCATACGAATGTGAGTATGACGGAATGACTTTCGACGAATACATTTTCATTTGACGCAAAACATTTTAGCAGTGATTCCCTTGCAACCCTAGCAGAGCACAATACCCTTGTACTCTTTTTCCCAAGCATCCTAGATTTAATGTGAACGCCCCTTAAGATAGTTCTATCACCAATCGACAGATCGCAGGCAAATTTCATTTTTTGATATAATGTTTATCAAACTAGTGTTGAATTATTTTTAAAAAATTTGACGGCAGGTTACCGACAATTTTTGCGAGAAAAATTAAATTTAAAATAAGATTTGAAGCACATACTCATATGCAGCCATAGGAAAGAAGGGGCTTTATTTTCATACTTCCATGACTTATATACAGTCGTTTGAGGCAAGTGTGTGCGTACTTTTATATATTTACAGTGTCTGCAAAAAAATGAAAAGGACGTGTGGTTTTATTTATATATTTTTATTATCAATAGTTATCTGCTTAAATATTTCAATTCGAAGAGCGAACACTTGTCGAGAACTTAATGAGTTATAGATAAATAATGAGACTCAATCGTTTCGCGCACACTTGCCCCATATGTAGGGTAAATGTTCGCGTCTGTAGGGAGAAGTCTATACGTACCCTTTTTTGATCATTTAGTCGCAAAGGTCCTACACAAGTAAACCTACGTGACTACTTCACAACTCATGCCACCATCGATGACACTCCATACATTCTTCTGACGCTGGATCTTCATAATTTTGGATGCACAGTGGACAGAAATAGTAAGTCTTGCCTTTTTTTTCAATTCTGTATAAGACAAGCATAGTTCCACTTTTAACTAATTTCATCGGGCCCTTCTTATACGCCCACCAAATACGTCCCTACGTGACAGAACCGCCTTAAACGCGACCCACGTCACGTACCCGGAAATCTCCATTTCGTGGAATTCGGGAAAGAGCGATTTCTAATCGGAAGGCTCCCGGATTCGTACGCGCGCCTCCTTTCCGGTTCGTCGCTCCGCACCGCGTGGAAACGTCGTACGCGTCCTAATACCAAAACGTGACACAGCGACCGGGTGCTGCGACGGAAGACGACGCGCCGCGTCACGTGCACGCTCTCTCAGCTCGACTCGCGTCCTCGAGTAGTCGCGCGATCGAGTCCCCGCAACGTGACGCGACGCGACGGCGTGGATTGACTCGCGTGTCGCGGGGATCGCTCGGATGCGCGGTGCTTCCGAGAGCGACACGGACCCAAGCACGCGCGCGCGTGTCTCGACTCTCGAGCGGAGAACGCGAGCGATTTCCGAGTGGGGAAGGTTCTCCGAACAGCGCGCCGCTTCTCTCCGCGGTTCAGGGAACGTTTTGTGACCTTTTCGGCGGTTTCCGTTACGAAATCGGTACACGCCGGACCCCGCGATGTCGGTTGAACGCGCTCGACGCGTGGCGCGTGATGGATATCGGTCGTTCTCGCGTGTCTTTCCCAATCGCGTCGATGCGTCTCGGCGCAGGCCCCTTTCTACTGTACGTATATGGTACCTCCTCGCAGGAGTTCCTTTCTTTCGTTCGTCTTCCCTCGTTTCTGTTCGATGTGCTGCGTAGAATCATGAATGCATGACGATAAGACGATATAACTGTTATTGACTCATTGTGCATTCGTCAACACTGAAACGCAATGCTTTTTCGTCTGGTCCAGTGCCATCGGCAAATTTGGTTATCGCATAAAAAAATATTGAAATTTTTTTATTCGATTTGTAATCTGTACACATCGCACGTTTGCGGCAATAGTGTCATAACTCAAAATTAGAATTGTCCCTAGCAACGACTTTAAAAGTTGAATTATTATATTGTACGAGCGTTGACCATTTGCTGCCAGATTATGATAATTATCATAGAATTTTCATGATCAAGTCGTTGCTAGGGACACTTCTAATTTTGAGTTATGACACTATTGCCGTAAACGTGCGATATATTCAATGCAACACAATGAAGAAAATGTCCGAATAAATAATTATTCGCAAAGTTACATATAAGTGTGTTTCTCTCTACTACATTACAACGTCATCAAAAAACCATGAAAGGCGTATTTATGTCAAGCAACGAGTGCAAGAGAGATATACTTACAATATACTATGATGTGCGCTGCATTTTTAAACATCGTTTTGAGCTGAAATAAGGCCGAAAATGAAAAATGAAGAAATACGAGGTAAATAATGTGGTCCAAATTTTTAAAATATATAATCAAAAATTAGGAGGAGAATCGAATTAAACATCTAGGATAAAAGTGGAACAGATGCTCCAGTTTGTGTTAAACTTTAAACGCGATTATCTCAAAACCCAGTGAAGATATACTTTTCCCGGACTTTCGTCATACTTTAAGACATAGGTACCTTTATTTACGCAGGCAGTCATGTCGTGAATTTATAATACAAAACATTCTCTGTGTGTACTCTATAACGCGATAACCGTTTGCGATAAAAATTCCAAAAGTTCTTCACCGAAAAGCAACCGACCATCTATCGCAGGAAACCATCCTCAACCCTCATCCTTCCGCGCGTTTGAAACTCTTTCTACAGACAACCCAATCATACGCGCCTTTCCTCTCTCTCCCGATATATCGATTCCCTCCTCACGCCCGGTCGTCGTCATCGGCAAGTAAAGAAAAAGACCGGGAGATTCGGGTATACAATTAGCGCGGCCATCCTGGTCCCCCTCTCGTCCCCCCCCCCTCACGCCCCTCTCGCCAGAAAACCACGCGCGTTCAGTATCCCGCGTTCCGGGCTCGCTCGAAACCCCCTCCACCGCCACCGGTTGCGCCGTGCGTGCGCGCGTGCGTGCACACGGGCAGATAACAGTTGGCATTATCTGCCCCGTCGGGTTGTCGGGTCCGTTCGCCGCAGCCGAGCCTCGAGAATCCGGAGTGGTGGCGCGGCCGTGCGTCTCCGCACGGACGTGGATGTGGCCGCGTGATCGCGGTCGTCGATGTGGTCGCGCGGCGTGTCTGCAGCGCGCGCGTGTATGCGCGCACACCGTACGGTCTCCCGGGGTACACGAGCGCGCGTACGCATACCCGGGGAGAAGAAGCGTGCCGTAGCGACGGGCGAGTAGAGCGCGAGAGGAGTACCTCGCGACTCGGCGCTTGGATGTGTATTCGCGGCGGCCGCAATGCGCGGGACCGTCTCTCACTCTCTCTCTCTCTCTCTCTCTTTCCCCCTTCCTCCCTCTTTCTCGCTCGTTCACTCGCGCGCTCCTCTCTCGGACTCCCGCGAGTGACTCGAGCGCCAGTCGCCGTTACACTCGCGCACGAAACGCCACGCAACGCCGTACGACGCACGGCGACGCGACGCCCCGCATCTCTTATCGCGCGCGCCTCAGTGTTTTTCTCGTATCTCCCTCCCGCGAATCCCCTCCCCTCACGCGTCTCCCCCACTCCCCCCTCCACTCTCGAGTCCACGCATCGAGAGTCGCGACTGACGGCCGTTGGCGCGCGCGGGACTGACAGTCGCGCGCGCTATACACGGTGAAGAGGAGTGAGCGCCAGTGCGATATAACCCAGAGTGGAGTGCGGTGCGCTTCGCCCGGTGCAACGCGCGATATCCTCGTGCAGTCGAGACGAAGCCGATACGAGGCGAGAGCGTGCAGTCTGCTCCGTCGATCGCGAGAGATCGGGCGGCGAGTGCGCGTCGCGCAAACCACGTGACATACCTACACCGCGCTGTCGTTTCGTGTTTTCGCGCCGCGCGGTTGTATTGCGCCCCGCGCGAATATAGAGCCTCGAGAGTGGAAGTGCGCGATTTTTAAGCGGTTCGGAGATGTCGCCGGTTCTTTCGAACTGACGCGTATCGAAGTTCGGAAAGCGACGCACCTGCTGCCGGTCGTGGAAGCTTGCGGCGTTTGAAAGATCCCGCAGTCGTCGCGCGCGCTCGGGTATACATACATCGTTGGACGCTGCGACGGACCGAGTCTTCCCCCGACTCGAAGACCCGTGAAGGCGGGTTTCTCCGCTTCCGTACCGCGCGCACGCTAGTTGTATTCGGAGGAAGCAAAGTGCGCGGACACTCCGACAAATTTCGCGAAAGAAATCGCGCGCAAACTGTCAATTGGGAAACATATATACGCGCGCGAGATAAAACGATCGCACCGAACGGTGTTTTTTCTCTCGGCGAGCGCCGAGTGGTAACGGACGCAGAAAAACAGTCAGAACGCGAGCCCGCGCCGATTTTCCGGGCTCGCGAAGTGAAAACGAGGCCCGCTCTCGAGACAGGCCAGCGTCGCAAAAAGATTTCGCCAATATCCTCGCAGCCGTAAAAACCAGCGACGTAGTCGTCGTCGTTGCGCGGACGGACGGTAGCAGTTGGCTCGTAAATTACCCGGTATCATAGAAGGCCGGCGGTAATACTTTTTTTTACGCCGCGGGAAACTCCCCCCACTCAACAGCGAAGAACTCCCCGACGATTATCTGCCCCCCGTGGACATTCGGCGCTTCCGCCGCGACGCGGTAGTAGAAGCCACACGCGCCCTTCCGGCGGCACCGCGCGTCTTCCACGCAGATATGTCATATGCCCCAACGATCGTTGCACGTTTCCCGGGTGTCCCTGGAACCGAGCGCTGAAGGGAAGCTCCGTCCGGGCCGACGGACGGATTCCCTTCTGCCGGACGAACCGCGCCGCGGCGCACTCGAAGAGGAGGACGACCCGAAGAGGGGACGCGGCAGGGGGAGAAGGATCGCCCGGCATCGTCGAGCGAGCGAGGATGCGGCAGCTCCTCTTCGCGCGACTTTCTTGCGGGGAGGGGGCGGCGCCCTGAGAAGGGCTCACGGCGCGGAGTGTCAGCGATGGACACGGCGGAAGAGGCGCGCGAATTCGTCATTCTCGAGGTGGTTGTGCAGCGCGTCGTGCACCGAGGGACCAGACGACAGCCGCCCGATTATGCAGCTGAAGAAAGCGATGCTTAAGATATTCGATCAATGTGAGTCGTCGCACATCGCTGCGAAACAGCGCGATCATTTTCAGCGTCTCGTTATGCGGAGGGAACTCCGTTGTAGCGCGACTTTCTTTTAGGGCGATCTCTCGTTTTTCTGCATCCACTGTGGCTTGCAAGTGCAGCGCCCCGTTGTGCATTTTCGATGCGTTTTTCTCGGTCCTGTTTAACGAGAGCATTTCGACGGCCATGGTAAACACAACTAGACAGTACCTAATAAAGTACAAAACGCATCTAGTTAATCACGTTTAGTTATTAGCACCAGCAATTATTTCTCTAAGTGTCAAAACTTACTGCGCCCATCAATTATTACATTCATTCGTAAAGTATTACACTGAGAAAAATAACCTGGTCAATATAAGCAAAACCTTGGAGATCATGACCAAACCGTTTGGTGAAATATGGATCCTCTCTCTCTCCATTTCATTAAATGGACTATCTTCTGGTTAGAATAACTAGATATGTACATGCGTTAAGAAAAATAACTTAGCTAAAATGACAAAACGCATCTGTTTAAACGAGCTTAGTTATCCTATTCAAAATACTGGTCAGTTGAACCAAATATTTAGTTATTCCAACCAAAAGTTTAATTAGGTACTATTCTAATCAAAAAGTGCTGAGTCAAACCAAACACACAAATGAAGGATCCATATTTCACCAAACAGTTTGGTCATCGTCTCCAAGATTTTGGTTGAATGAACCAAATTTTTGTTTCGCAGCGTACGTATACGTGCCACTGTCCCCCAAGGGATTAACACTGCCCGCGTAAAAAAAAAGTATGGCTAAAGTATTTATTTGTGTGGTTTAACTTTTCCTAGACTTCCGCCATACTCTCTTTAGCCATATTATTTTTTTGCGGGGGTGTGGAATGGGGACTGTACACGTACCTCAATGATTCGCTATTCACGCCTCTGGATGAGAACTCATTTTAGCACTGTAATACCAGCCGGTGCGCTAAAATAGAGTTCCTTCTGTATACCTTATTTCGCTCTCCTTTCCGCCCGTAGGCTACAAAGCCCGCGGAGAGTCGTCCCTACATTAATCGTACGAAATTATACAGTCTCTCTCTCTGTCTCTCTCTCTCTCTCTCTCTCTCTCTCTCTCTCTCTCTCTCTCTCTCATCGACGTATATCTCCGTTCCTTTTCGTCCGATACATTCGCCTATCGGCGAGGGTATCGATCGGCGGTGACCCTGTCAACTGCTGCAGCCTTCGCTCCGTCTACATTTTTTTTTCTGCAGTCACTCGTCGCGGTGCGGTGACACGATAGACGCGAGAAAAAGTCTCAATGATAAATGCGCCTACCCGCGTACTCGCGTATGCGGGATTTTTAAGCGCGAATACTTTGTGGCTGGCGCGCACGCGCGCGGAGATCGGAGGATCCTGCGCGTGCGATACGTATGCACATACGTACCTATATCCGTAGATATACATATATACGGGGGTTTCTCGTTTGAACGCTTCGTTTGATCTTCGCGCCGTTATGGGATATTTCCCCGTGGCTCCTCTTTCGTCGATTCACCGTGACGCGAGTACGTTGCCGAGGATAGCTCGTGCAGGCGCATGCGCCGCGTTCGTTTGTGCCTAACTTTTTCTCGCGTCGAAGCGTAGGCATGTATTCAAATGAGAAACTGCATTCGCGAGGCCGGATGATTTAAAAGTCGATTTTCAAGTTTATTTGGCGAAGTTCTCATCGCTTGGATATCTTTCTTTATAAGAAAAATTAATATAAGAGCAATTTTCGAAGGTAGAGATATTAATTATAATGGGGGTGGTTTTTTTGGTTTAGAGCAAGGTTAGAAGTGATTTTAATATAGGTTCTGACAGCCCAAAAAAGCCCAGAAATTTTTACGTGAGCAGAATGAAAACAATTTTTTTTGCAATGTGGCAGTGCTGGCTCGATTTTCAGCTGGCACCGCCACAGTTTCTCCGAAACGGGGTCGAGCCCAAAAAATTTTGAATTGTATCCAAAATTAGCCCATAATTCCCGTGTAGTTTAAAAATCGATATCGCAGTGTGACGGTTCCAGCTTAATACACCTGCAATTCGATCGCGTTTTTTTTTTCGGCTGACGTCCTATCCGTCGGCTTCGCTGTTTCGTCACTGAAGAAGCTTCGGCCGAACGCGGTACCGCGCGCGAGGTACGAAAGAGAAGAACGCGTCGCGCACGCACTCTCTCTCCCTCCTTCCCTCCCCCCCTCTTTCCATCCGTATACGCGTATTTGCTCGGAGTGTGCGCCTCTATCTACCCACACTACTGCGCGGTCCCATCGCGCACAGCATGTGCCCCATTAGTGGCTCCAGGTCGTAATAGCATAATAGGCAGGTTACTGTAAGATATCGTGAAAACGTATAACCCCTTTGCGATAACTCCCTGCTATGTCTCTACAGAACGCAGAGATTTCGGTTATTAGATGCATGCGTGAAAAATGTCATTCCTATGCATAAGTCGAGTCTCCCAGAGCCGAGTGTAAATTATAATACAAATTATATTTTGATTATAAAATTTAATGCTTATTAGTGAAGAAAATAGTAATGTTGGATATTATACATGCCGTTTCATATTGCGCCAAGCATACTTATCACCGAAAAATTAAAATAAACGTAAATCAATCAACCATGAATTACGAGTTATAGTACATATTTCTGTTTACTGCCGGGTTCCGCAAATCTGACCAAAGCATCCAAGAGTCAAGGACATTCTATCGATAATAGAATTAGTAAAGCGATTTTGATCAAATTCGGTAAATCGATGGATATAAATATAAGTGTTTGGGTCCTTCGGTTAAATTTTGTGTGACGTTTCATTACCTTGTATAATAAGGAATAATCACAAATAAGGTGAGGAATAATCACAAAGATTTAATCAAAAGGTCATACTAACACTTCTAATTATCGATTCAGAAGTAAAAGAGCTTAGTGTGCTGCTTCCCATGAGCTTTTATGTTAAATGAGCATTAGGTATCCATTATCTGTCATGATATTGTTTTCTTAGTGTACGAAAAAAACTATTGTTTTATGCTGTAATTATTATATATAATGTTTTTGATTTAAGAAAATATTATTTTGGCAGCAGCAATTGTTCACTTCTCTCAGTACATGGAGCTTCTATAGGTCTTAGATCGGAGGAGACTATCCAACATTTTCTCGTACAAAGAAAACCGTAGCTCTATCCTGTAATTATATCATGTTCTCGATTAAATGAAATATTTGTTGGCACCAACAATTATTTCTCCCAGTGTATGGCGGTTCCATATACAAATATTTATCACGGTGTGCCGTGAAAACATCGGAAGAGGGATTAAGGAGCGAAGAACCAGTAAAAACTCAGTTATCTCGAGTACCGCGTAAACTTCTTATCGAGGGTGCAGCGCGAGAGAGCAGCTCGAATAACTTTCATTGGGAGAAGAAAGTGTTAGAAGAAGCCGCGCGAAAGGCGGGCGGCTGGCGACGGCGAGAGGAATTGCGCGTTGTAAAAGTGAGGGAGTATAAGAAGGAGCGCGAGATCCCGCCGTACAAATACGAGGTCGAATCCGGGAAATCTAAAATAAAAATTCTCTACGAGCGAGGAGGTCCGCGCAAATCCGGTGGACGAATGCCAGCAAAACTATTATCGAACGAAAAAGTCTGCAAAGGATGGAGAATGTACGACGGCGACGCTTTTATGCGTTTATACCGGAGCTGCATCGGCTACGACGCCGTAGAATTGCGCTCCGGAGAAAATGAAGAACAAGAAGAAAATTGAAGCTCGCGAACGCTTTACGCGAGGCGGAGCGTTTCGCGGGCTTTCCTACGGCGATAATAATCTCGCGATTGAAATATACGAAGAGAGAAAGGGGAATAACGATGAAAAAGAACATTATTATCTCTCAGTCGAACGAAGGAAGAGGAAAAAAGATCAGAAGAAGCTCCTCCCGCGTCTCCTGCAGGACGTAAAAGGTGCCATGAAATATTTCTCGGCGGCTGCATGTAATACCTAACGCGCGGAAATATCGGAAGAAGAATAATGGAGGGACGGAAGGGTGGAGTTATCGTTGCCAAGCGGGGGAAGAATTTCGCGCGGGCAGCTTCCCGTCGGCGGTACATAAGAAGAAGAATCTCTCTCGTTGGTGGAAGAGATTGCGAAATTATGAAGATCGTTATGCGAAAATATCGTGGGACGAGAGAAATTACTTTCGGCAGAATTGCAAATTTTGTATTCGAATTTGTCCACCCATTTTGGTAGGTAGGTATGTTAAAATCAACTGATCCTTTGTGTGTTATAATTTAAAATACTTTGTGTCAGTTTTAACATTTCTTGTGTTCATTTTAACGCAAAAAATTTCGGATTAACACGAAGAATTCGCACGATTTTTATGTACAAAATGAGTGGAGCGATTAATATTTATTTCGCCGTGTTTGAAATTACATTTATTAACTATGAATAAACTGTCTTCTCGTTGTACAACTACGAGATTCACGAATACTTCTTTTGAAAATCAGGGAAATCTCAGGAAATTTTGAGGCGAGCATTTTTTCGCCACCCTGCTCGAGCAAAGTAAACAACAGAGACAAATGTAAAAGGGTTCAAAATCTGCACGCATACGCAGAAGACCGGAAGAAACGCGAGTAGCGCCGCGAGCGTGTAAAGCCCCGGGCGAAGAAGCGGAGAGCGCCCGGATAAACTTTCCTCGGTGAAAGGTAGAGCGTATCGCGCGCGCAAGCCGCGCGGAATTTCGCTCGACGGCAGAAAAAAAAGCGCGCGCTCGCGACCCGCGAAAACTCGGCGTCTCGCCAAGGCCGCCGCGGCGCGATTGTAAGGGATAGCCGCGTCGATAGGAGTGATGAGTAATGGCGAGAGAGCGAAGGAGAGGAGATCGCGGTAATCGCGTCCGATGGAAGCGTATATAAAGGGAGAAAAAAGAACGGGGTCAAAGCTTAAGTATATGCCACCGACGAAAAAATATTTATCCGCGAACGCGCGCGTTGCGTATGCACGCGGAGGCAGACGGATTAAAGAAGATGCGAGGGGAGCGAGTGAGAGTGGCAGAGCGAGAGAAGAGAACTCGTCGCACGGTATGAGTACCTATCGTACTGAGTCGGAAAGAAGAAGTCCGAGTAAATTTTGCTTCTCTCGAGAGACGCGTCGCGAATCGCGCGGAATTTCGTTGCCGCACGGAGTCACCAAATCGGCGGTACCCCGCACGTGAACTTGTCGATTTAGTCAAATCTGCTATTCTTTTTTCTCTGTGCAGTTTTAAGCAGTGAGATTCTGGTTCTAGCAACAAGAGATTAAGATTACTGCAACCAGGTTAATTTGCGACACGGTCGATCAATGCCCCCCTCCCCCAGCCTTTTTTTTTTATATAGTTAACACTATAATGCAGTAATATTATTGATTTACTTTTGTGGTTATTGATTGATCACCTTATTGTTACTATAACCATGCAACAAAAGTTATTTCGACTGTGTATTCATGGTCTGTCAAATTGTAAATATGGTATTAACTACCAGGAGAATTCAATTTTGCGATTACGGTTGATCTTACTATCCACTTTTCTATCTGTATAGTAGTTTATTGATGTAACAACATGTTCCATTTAAATCAGCAATACTTATTTCTACTTTACGGAAATAAATATCTATTTTGATTGTACGTATAGTCATTTCAACAATGTTTGTTACTTTTGTTACATTGATATTCCTATACTAACTATACTGTCTAGTTAATCTGTCACTTAGCTTTAAAGTCTCATTATCAGAGCATATCGATATCTTACTTTGGAAATCTCGTAAGTGCAATTTTTGACAAAAATGCCATTTATAGCTTACTGTGTTCAGATTTTAAACCTTAACGCAATAAGCTATAAATGACATTTTTGTCAAAAATTGCACTTACGAGGTTTTCAAAGTAAGGTATCGATATATGTACAGATTGCTGTACGATCTAAAAATGTCTCTCAGTGTAAGGGAAAAAATCGAGAAAGCTCTGCGGATGAAAAAAGAGGAAAAGACGATCGAAGCTCGAATATATCACACTCGTAAAATAATAACGTTTTCATCCGTGAGTTTTACGCAGATGTGGAGCAAAAGTACGAAAAAGTGACACCGAAAATTCGATTATCGCATAAAAAAATGTTCATAATTTTTCATTCAATTTGTAACCCATATACATATTCAATGTCGCATGAAAAAGGAAATGCGCGAAAAAATAATTATTTGCAAAGCTATGAGTGCATTTCTATCTACTGCATTATAATATTATCGAAAAGCCATGAGAGACGCACTTATGCCGAGCAACGAGTGCGAGAGAGGTAGACTTACAGTATTATGACGTATGCTGCATTTTTTAATATCGTTTCGAGGCTCAAATAAAGTGAAAAATGAAAAGATACGAGGTTTAACTATCTTGTCCAAATTTTTCAAATCTACACTGAGAAACATAATTAGGTTAAAATGACAAAATACATCTAATCATACACGATTAGTTATTCTAACCAAAATACTGTTCACTTGAACCAAATACTTAGTTATTCTAACTAAATATTTCGTTATACTAATCAAAAAATGATCAGTTTAATCAAACAGATGGAGGATCCATATCTCACTAAACAGTTTGATCATCATCTCCAAGGTTTTCGTTAAATTGATCAAATTTTGTTCTCAGTGCACGATAAAAACAAATTAGTGAGAAAGCAGAATTCGTCGCTATATTTATAGGTAGAGTATCGCCGAGACGGACGGAAGAAGCCCGAGTAAACTTCCCCCATGAAGCCGTGCATTGCGAGGAGTTTCCTTGTCGGCGGAAAAAGGCAACGGCGGGGGAGGAAATAGCGAAAGCTCGCACAAAGCGATGCTCTCTCGGACGAGTGAGGGGAGAGAACGAGACGGGGAAGGAGCGAGTGCGACTGCTGAAGGGGGGTGGGGGAGAACGGGAAATCCGCGATAAAAAGATGTCTCTCTTTCTCTCCTCTTATCTATTTCGCACCAACGAGGGTCGATGCGAATCGCTCGCGATAAGAGGGCGCCGCTCGATCGCACCCGATGAGCTCACTCGAGTCTCGTCGAGGTCTGTTTGTTTGTTTAACGATGAATGGAAGATTTTCACCGCGATCTTACATGCGCGCGCGGCGAACGCGAGCGTCGGTTTTATCTGCGATCGCCTATACGAAAGCTCGTACGGCTAATTGCCGCTCGATCTATACTAGTCGGGAACACCTTGGGAAAACAATCCACCGATGTGGTCGTACCGGGTTCGATCCGATATTGAATTCTATTTCCCACCTCTTGCCACGACGAGAGTGCATGTGCACCGCTGCACTCATGCGCGTGCCCATCTGCCACAGTGCGTGGCGTGCACTGTCAATGTTTGGCTCTTTGCTTCTCGTTATCGCGATAGATATCTGTGGCTTGGTTCTAAAAGGGCCAAAGTCATAAAATGCACATTTTGACACATCTATTTTAAAGTAATGCTCTAAGTTTGAAGGCGTTTTTGAACTACTATTAAATCTTAGTTTCAGACATTTTCCCGTGAAATGGTATTGTAAGTACACATTGGCCCTTTCTATATTTAAAGGTTCTCTTTGAAATACAGTTTGATTGTGCGCTTTGGCCCAAGTCTTGAAAAATTGACATTGGCCCTTTTAGAACGAAGCCACAGATATGTATACTCAGAAAAAGGATATTTCAAAATGTAGCAATCAATCCCGAAAAAGTATGGGGGAGAAACTGCAGGTAAGAAATGTAGTGATGGGACAGTTATGAATTTAGTTAAGTATAGGTACTGCATAGGAATTGTATCCTGACAAAATACCAGGAAGGGGTTACTCAGGGAATGTGTGAGTGTTCTCTCTCGTTTCACATCACGGTTATGTCACTGTATGTATTGTATAAAACTACATAGGATTTATTTACGTCTGGTAGAAGTAAATTTTATACAATATAGTACGAGTATTTAACCAAATTCATAACTGCACCATTACTAGATTTTTTATCTACGGGATATTCTCCCGTACTTTCAGAGATTAATTGCTACATTTTGAAACGTCATTTTTCTCAGTGTACACCAAGCGTCAATGTATCCGAATGACTTGCTTTGAGTGACGGTACTTCAATTGAGTCAACCGTAGTTGAATGGTACGAGCGGATCTTCTAATTTTGCCATGAAGCACCAATCAAACTTAGCTTTCATGGCAAAACACTAAAATTCACTCGAACTTTTTAGCTACGATTGACTCGATAAAAGTACCGTCACCTAAAACGGGTCAATAAGAATCATTGACGCTAGGTGTACGTAAATTGGAAAACTGATTGTTTTCAAAGTGAAATAATCATTTTTGTCAATAAATAGAAATATATAGAAAATATAAATAATTTCGGAAGAGTTTATTGTTAAGAAAAGAAATAATTAACGAACAAAATTGTATTTGCATCTCTTGATTGGTAGGAATTTAGTTTCCGCGGTGTTTGGTTAACCTTTAAGTGAGCGCGTGGGGTCAGCTTGACCCCAGCGCCACTTCGGACACCAGTATCTAAGAGAAAAACTAATTTCGAAACATTGGCACTCGATGTATTCATCGAATAAACAATTTTTGATGTAAACAAAAACAAATTAGTTGGATCTAATAAAAATTACTTGTTGGATTGCAAGTAATTATTTATTATTTACATAAAATAAATCTTTATCAATTAAATATTTGTTCCTTGCAATCATATGCTATTCTACATGATTGCAGGGAAGAGATATTTAACTGATATATATTAAAAAATGGAATTGGTGTAAATAAATAATTCTTGCGACCCTGTAAATAATTTTTATTAAATCTAATTAATTCTTTTTCTCTGCGTACGTATAGCCCAACTTTCCAAGTGTTTGTCAGCAAAGAAAATGAAATAAAAGAATCCTTTTTACCGAGAAAAAGTTTTACAATTAATTCATTCAGATCTCGGAACACGTCGTTTCGAGATAAGAATAAATTTCCATGAATTTTTTACATCAAGTATTCATGCTCATTCCTCGTATTTGTGGCGACGGGGTCTCTAGCAACCCCGCGCGACTAGTTACGTCCACCGGTTTGCGCGCCCATTGAAAGGTTAATATTGTGAATCGTCGATTCGTCTCTCCATTATTGTGATTATGATGGAAGCCAGGTGATATGAGAAGAATTAAATAAAACATTGTAGTTGAGTGGAAGTTATAATTTTATTACCAACGTCTTTACTCTTCTTTTAACGTCTTTACTCTTAGGAGAGCTCCGAGAGACTAACTCACAAAGAATAGTTATTTTCGATACGAGTGCGTGAAGCGCATGTTTTTAACGAGCGTGAAGTTTGCCGCACGAGCGAAGCGAGTGCGGCAATCACACGAGTTAAAAACGGCGCGAAACGCACGAATATCGAATTTGACTTTTTGTCACCAAAGTGTCAAAACCGAGGTTGGAGCGTGGGCGCGGACGGGGTCCGGGGTGGCGGTACGGAGGGCGGTTGGGGGGGGGCGGAGCCCCCCCAAAAAGAAAGATTATAAAACATATTTTTTAAAGAAAAGAAAGAAAAAATTAACACATTGAAAGTTAGAGTAAAATTATAAACTTTTATCAATATCAAAAAAAAATTAAATGCATTTTTTCGACAATAAAAAAAAATCAACAAATTCATAGTTGGACACTGATAAGCAATAACGTGTCAACCAACACTGGTTCCATTTTTGAATAAAAACGGGATCCATTGTCACGAGTTTTTATTTATTTCACACTATAAAACTACAATTCACCGTTTTGTGGTTATGTGTACTGGCTTTCTATCTCACCGTTTTGAGGTTATGTGTACCGGCTTTCTGTCAACTGTGTAGTCTCTCGGCGCATACGCAGTGTTGGACATTCGGTTGGATTCACTGACTGCTAACTTCACAACTATTTCTCCAGTGCAGAAAAAAGTGTTCACGCACTGCGCAGGTACTTTCACGCACTGCGCAGGTTGTTCACACACTGAGTAGCTTCAGTGCGTGAAACACGATTTCACAAGCGTCGAGGACGATCGAAAAACCGAGGTTTTTGACACTGGGTGACAAAAAGACTTCTAATGCACTTGGTCCTTGGTTCTTTCTCTCTCCCTCTCTCTCTCTCTCTCTCTAGGTGTATATCGTCTCATATAAACATTCATACGATATTTGAGAGCAAAGACCCTACGTGCTGCTTTCTTAAGAATAGTTTCGTCATGAAATCATCAGTTCGCCGTACACATCAGATTATTCAATAAATTTACTGAGCTGGTTTTTGCTAATACCAATATCCATTATCGCCGACGCGTTTCCTCGAAACTGAGAGTCATCTTTCATTTCCACCGGCGGAATTCTTCGGCGAATCATCGCGTCTCGTCGCGCGCGACTACGGTCCACCGTACGACCGACGCGGCGTTCGTAACGATGGTTACGTGTACTGGTAGTATACAGATAACGATAACGATGACGGGGTAAACGATATACTAACGTTACACGCGCCGCTGTGACGGTCACGCGCGAGCAGGAAAACTCGCCGCGACCGATAACGAACTCTCGCGTACGGCACGTGTGACCGCGTTGAAAAATCCTGCGACAGGAAGCTCCGAAACGGTGCGAAACACATTTTGCGAAACCGCGTGTACCCGGAGAGATTTTTCGCCGTTGCGTGGGAAGATTCCGAGGGAAGAAAGTTCGCGTTCGTACGGCTTCCAGTCATTTCCTGTGTCTTCGTGGGACGTTAGCCAATGTCACATGTGACTTCGATAACGATTTCTTTTCAATTTCCGAAGCAATTTCACAGTAACTTTAATTATTTCGCTGTTGTTTCAAATGGGTTTCAGTTATTTCTTAAACATTGAACAGCAGCAATAATTTTTTTTTTCTATTTTAAGACTGATTTCATCGATTGAAACAATAAAAGGCCCCCGGCAACCGTTACTCAAAATGAGAATCGGGGGCCAACACGTTGCTTCGCTTCACTCCGCTATTTTCCCTGAATTCGACTAAAAAGAATTTCAAACGACTTCGCATGGGACTTTTTTCTTCTTCTGATTTTCAAGATGATTTCTCGAGTGAAAATAATCCCTCGGAAGTTTTCCTACAAAAATACTGAGCCAAGCGAAAGAGGAACGACGTCGACATTACATTTTTATTTCTCGTCGAGCGAAGGACACGCCTTATTGGCGCGTAGATAGGAGATCCGGAGCGGAAGTGGAGGCCACACTGGCCGGTATGTAGTTTCGCGCGAGAGCTGAAGAAAGAGCAGAAGCGAACCCCATATCCGCGCCTGTTTTGTAGTTGTCGAAATGACGCAAGCCGCGTTAACGGTTACCTTGGATAACGCAAATATGTACGCGATCCGCCGTCTCTGCGACTGCGCCTGTCCGACGTTAGATAGTGGAAACGGTACCGGTGGAATCAGACGGGCCCGCGTTCGTTACGCACGCGCTAACTGCACTTAAAGGGTCTTAATTTTGAGAAAGTATAATGCAAAGAAACTAGATCTTTCTATTTCTGACGTTAATAAATTGTAAGATAATTATGAGACTATGAAATATAGTCTATGTACTTACGCAACTATAATTTCAATATTTATAACGATATTAGTTGCAATTTATAATCCAGATAACAATTTATAATTGATTCGATCATTCTTAGTCTAGCTTTTACTTCTATGTAGGTACATTAACTTTTTAATTTTATTTACACATTTTTTTAATTATCTGTAAAAGGGAAAGGGAGCTCAATGAATTCGATGGATAAAAAATCCAGATATTTAAAATTCAGATAACATTTTCTAATTGAGTCTATCATTCTTGGTGTAGATTTTATTCCTATGCAGGTATATTAATTTTTTAAATCTTACTCGCACATTTTTTTCAATTATCTTTGCAGAAGAGAAAAGATGGTTCGTTGAATTCCTTAGATAAGAAAAATAATCAGTCCTCCTCTGCCGTTCTAATCTTTACTTTCTGTGGTTAATCAAAACGCTAATATTTAATTGGAATATTAACGATAACTCGGATAAAACGCTTGAACTTAACAAGTGCATTTGCTTCATACACACGCCCACATTTGAAAGTCCCCCGCAATCCTTGCAAATCCCCTAAAGAAAGCAGCCAACCTGGCGTCGCATACCGCCACACGCAGCAGGCTCCGAGGCTTAATTAGGATGTTAACGATAACTCGCGCGCCGTCACGCGTTAAGCCGGAAAAGTGTATAATACTCACACCGCAAACTGGAGATTCAATTTAGATAAAATTTAACGAGTTTAAAGAGCAGTCGCGGCGTCGTCATTTTCCACGACGCATAAAAATCACGCGGGACTACTAATGTACGCGCGATAAACCGCAAAAAAAAAACGCACGAAATTTGTAGATAAGGCGTTTTATCTGCGCGCGCGGCGTCGTAAACGCGACGCGTTCCACCACGCGTCGATCCCTTCTGTTCCGCGCGCCGAAGGCGAAGCACCAACGAGCGCGTCGTCGAAAGCAGAGCGCGCATCTCGTTATGCGGAGAGGGAGAACGATCGCGTTTAGAAACGACTGGCGGCCGCGATCGAGGGCGACCGCGTCGCGAACACGCGGGCGTGTGTTACGCAACGGAAGTTACACCGGTGCGATCGTTGTTTTCGCACTCGAGCGCCTCCAGGATGACAACGTCGCTCTCCGAGAATTGTATTTTGTAATCGAGGCTCTTTTTCTCGATATCTGCACAATTTGATATTTAGGGGTGACATTTTGAAACATTCGGACGATCTGCGTTTTCTCTAATAACAATAATTATGCAGCAATGAGAACGAATAAAGATTTTCAATTCTTCAATTTTACGAAATTCTTATAAACACAGAAGATTTGTTTACGAATATTTGTTAAAAGAGAATCGACTGTTCAATTTTATCTGGATTGTTGGCTTTGGATTGTTGGCTTTTTTGTAGATCGAAATATATTCTACAAAAAATTCCAATTCCAATTCCAAAAACCAATTTCGACAAAAACCTCATGGGTTACGAGATAATCCATGTTGAACGGCACTCTGAATAAAACACCAGTTAAATTAACTGCCTCTGTGCACTGAGAAAAAAAAAGATTAAAATTTATTCTGTCAGAAGGATAATCTGAGTACGAAAGGTAAAACAGATCAAAAATTATCCTTCCAGAGGGTATACAATTTAATCTTCCTTAGAATAATTTTCAATCCACTTTACCTTTCGTACTCAGATTATCCTTCTAACAGAATAATTTTTAATCTTTTTTTTTTCTCAGTGTGGTAGTTCTAGTGTTAATAAAGGTTTGTTCGAATATGGCGAAAAAAACATTTTATTGGAGCGAATAAATATTCGTCAACTATTACAATCTTTATTTGCCACAATTAAAACTTTCGTTGCAACCGTTCGAATGAAATAAACATTTTAATAATTGACATATATTTTCTCGCTCTGTGAAGAAATATTTATTTCGCCGTATTTCAAATCACATTTATCAACTAGTAATAAATTGTTTTTTCGGTGTACGCGGCTCGAGAAGATCCTCAATCCCGCCCGATCATCACCGAAGATGATTCAGCGCAAAAGAAATCCAGAGAGAAACAGATCCTCACACAATCGACCTTCGAATCTTTACGAGAGAACGAGGCGAAGTACACGCGGTGGGATTTTTTGATGAAAGATTAATGTAAATTCTCGCATTTGCATTCCGCTCGGATTCCTGAACGATTCCAGAGAGCGAGAGAGAGAGGGGGGGGGAGGCAAATAAAAATCAGGAGAGACAGAGAGAAATAATTCACCCCCAAATATTCATCACGCGAGGGAACGAGGCAAAAGCGCGCGTATGTATAAGTAAAGCGATGCCTCGGGTCTTCGACTCGAGGAGAATGCAGATTTCTGGGAGGTTTTCGTTGCACTCGAGCCGCCGCGGCCGTGCGTCGCGCGCCGCTGCGCGCACGAGAGTGCGTGCGCGTCCGTGTGTTGTACGGACTCACACGACAGCACCGTCTGGTTTTAATATAGCTACGCGCGTCCCGCGTTCTCTGCTTGCACACCGAAAGCGGACCGCACCGGTTCCTCGCTCGCTCTCTTCGGTTTGAGAGTGTATTTCCGTCGGGAGGAACGTTCCCCTCGATATTCGACGACTTACTCGAAATGTTGGGTACCCGTGCCGAGGGCTCACACACATTCAATTTCTTCTCTCCTTACTCGTCTCTTTCGCTCGATATGTATTCCGCGCGAGCTCTCTGATACCTATTATTTGTCTCGTATTCGAAACGCGGTACATACATATATACGTCAAACTGGAAAAGAGAAATATGAAACTCAAAACGCAGCTTCGATACCGAAGCCGTAATTCGCTACATCGTCGACCGCAAAAACTGTGGCTCGTCAGCTCGTTTCCCTCGCTCCAATAACGCTGTTTTGCGACGCAATGTCGAACTTCGGCCCGTATCACACGAGGCTGCTCTTGTAAAACGGGTGCCGACAATGTTGCGGCGCTCGTCGACCTTATCACCTCGGCGATCTTTCAATGCAGTTGCAGATACCGCTGCGGTTACAGCGGAGTGTATTACGGAGTAGAAGAGAGGAAAATTCAGTTTTTTCACCAATTTTTTTTATTGCAGATTCGACAAATTTAGACAACTATTTACTTAGTATTCTCTGATTTTTCATTTTCGGCCTTATCAGAGCTGAAAAACGACATTTAGAAATGCACCACGTCATCGTGTTGTAAGTAAAGGCATTGAGAAAAATAATTCGGTCAATTTAACCAAAATCTTGGAGACGATGACCAAACTGTTTAGCGAAATATGGATCCTCCATTTGCTTGGTTAAGTTAACCATTTTTTGGTTAGAATGATAAGAAATTTGGTTAGAATAACTAATTATTTGGTTCAATCGACCAGTATTTTGGTTAGAATGACTAAACGCGTTTAACTAGACGCGTTTTGTCATTTTCACGTGATCATTCTACTCAGTACGCGTCTCTCCTGCGTCTCGATGACGCGTCATAGGGAGAGAAATACGGTAATAACTCTACGAATAATTAGCTTTTTGTACATTTCCTTTTTCGTGTGATATTAAATATTACCTATATGTATACAGACTAGAAATTGAATTTAAAAACATGAATATTTTTCTTATGAGAAGCGCCGATGCGACCACGTGCTTCCCGTCCTTCGCGGACTTCCTCGCCGCAGCGGCATCTCTCGCACTCGCAACATTCCTGTGCTGTTTTTCCTCGCTTTTACTCTCTATTTTTTTTGTGTATTCTCCATACGCAATCGAGTGTACAAAAACGTTATCCAGGTGTGAATATAATCCCCACTCTCTCTCTCTCGACGCTGCATCGTCATCGGTCGTCGCGTCTTATCGTAAAATTCAACCGAGATCATCGCGAAACCCGCAACTGGCAAGTGCCGCCGATAAGTGGGTATCGCAAATTCATGCGTTACAACGAGGTTAGCAGTCAACAAGGCGATTACCGTACAACGCGACGTAACCGCGCGGAGGTATACTTTGCCGACGTATACGCGCGCGAGTGTGCGTGCGTGTTATCGCCTCCGACGCACCGACGCGAAGTTTCGAGTCACCGCGTCCTACAAAAACTTCACGAGCCCACGTAAATGCGATTGCGACGCGCTCGCGCGGTACCTGGAAATCTATTGGTATGCCGGAACACGTTTCCCGGCATATCGGAGTCGACGAACGAGGTCTGCGACTGTATAGGGTGTTTCGTTGGTATACTGGGAGCGGAGCGGAGCGCGTGGCGCGATTTTTCGCGAAAAATTATCCCGACGATACATGAAAATAAATTGTCTTCGATAGGGCTCTGTTGTTCGGAGCATCGAGTGAACGAGAAAACCGGGAATTGGTCGAGAATGTGAGATTGACCAGGAAAACCGGGAAATGGTCGTGAATTTATGGACGATCTCCACGGAAAAGTTATATATTTGAGATATAAAAAAAAATAATTGAATATATCGATACCTTAGTTCTCTCTAGTAGGTCGTAGGTACTCCATATTCAGACAATATTATCCAGGAGACGATAAAAACCCTTCTTATTCTTTAGAGAATAATCGTTATAACAATTTGAATATTTCTTCATCGAGTGATACCTATTAACAAACATTTTTATCGTCTCCTGGATAATTGTCTGAATGTGGAATACGACCTATTAAAACTAAGGTATCGATATATTCTTGCGGCTTTTTGTATATTTCGCAAATACTGAAAATGTATTTTGAGTCTATTGACAAAAATCTATATTTTCAATTTTCCAATGCAGCCAATATTCTTAAATATATTTTGATCATGTAAGACAATTTTTTATAATATCTGTATTAGGTATAACTACCGTGGGAGGATTCCGGGAATTATTTCCGTTATTGGGATCGAGTTTTAGATGGACCCTTATAATTTCCGCGCAATTCTAAAATCGAAGTTATAACTCATTCTGTTCATAATACTGCTCTAATTATCAAGACGTCATTATTTGATTAATTTGTAAATTCTTCCACTTTTAACAAATATAACAAATACATGAAAACGATGTAAATAAGGCTGAGCATAAATAAATTAACGATATGTGAGAATCGCAAAAAAATCCGAGAGATGACCAGGAATTCGTCGGGAATTTCGTAGATGCGAAACGCTGGGTACCCTGGGCTTGTAGAACGATTTTTCTTCGAATATTCATATATAGTATGCGGAAGCGATTGACGAACACAAATGTATGTTACATTTAGCAATCACCAAGTGCGTTGAAATGAAGAAATGAAATATGAAGTGCCAACGAAGTGTATTATAACGTAGGTACCAGTCACACTGCAACACGATTGCATTTATTTCCCGCCTTAGCGCGAAACCAGCAAAATGCAGGAAAATCAATAAGCGTGCTTTCGCGGATCAGCTTTCCGTGAAAGATCGATTCGCCCGTACACTCCACGTTCGATAACACCGCGACACCCCGTATAAGCTTCGCGAAGGATGACTGTTCCGATTATCGCGCGCCGTATGGAATCTGAGGAGAGGAAAAAGAAGAGATCGCTGCAGGGGAAGACCAGTTCGAGGGTTCAGATAATCCGTGAACTCTGTGGAGATATTTCGCATCGAAGGAAAGGGAGAAAGAGAGATAGAGCGATTATATACTCAGAATCGTTGTCTCTGCCAGAGCGAGTACAGTATCGTTCTCTCGGCCCGTGACGCGGTTCCCTCGCGTAGTACCTCTTTCTACAGGTACGGAAGTAATGCTTTTCACTCTTGTCCCCACCCTTAGCGTCTCCCTCACTCCGCGCGCTTCCCTCCCTCCTCCCGCTCTACCGCTCGCGATATACGAGTACAGCGGAGCGGGAGGCGGTTCGGCCGGAGAGTGGGGAAAGCAACGGCATTATTCCCGTCCCCTGTACGTGTCTCCCGCGGCGAATTCGTCACGCCTCGTCTTTACCCTTCCGAATAAAATGAATAAATGTGCGTCACACAACGCGATACGGTACAACTAGAAGGTTATCGGCTCTGGATCAGTGAATTCCAGTAAAATATTTCCCGAGATTATCAATTCCAAATCGAACTTTATTCCCCGTCGACCGATACGCGTGTAAATACTTCGCCGATGCGCACGCGCGCGCGCGATCGCTGATAGTGCGCCGGCGGGTCGCTTCGTGAATGAAAAGATCGCGTCGATGCGTTCCGAACGGCGGCGCCGCATTTCCGCAACCTCCATCGCGTCGACGTCGCTCCGGGTCAACGCCGGGGCCGACGCGATACCGCGTCGACAACAGGGGCACGCGCACAGATGCACCGCCGCTCGCGTGTGCGTGTATGCGCGCGCGCGCGCGGTAATCGCCAGTGGCATGGATTGGCACTGGCTGCGGAAAATCGGCCGAAGTTTTCCGGAGTTTCCGCTTCGTTGCGAACTTCGAGGACGTTAAACGTATAGGTACCTACGCAAGTGCGTTGATAGTCTACAGCGCACATATCACAAGTGCGACGCGACGCGTGCGTAAACAGTTTGCCGGTGTACAGCGACGTACACGGGAAATACGTCACCGACTTCCAGAATCGAGATATCAGTGCAAAAGTTGCGATATCCGGTGCGTTTCTATAGACGTAATGTTGTATTATCGCGATATCTTACGACTTCTCCAACCGAATAAATAAAAATAATGATATAAATCGATGTTTTAAAATATGAAATGCGCGCATTTTGTTCGTTTATGGTAGTTCTGCGGTGGGTGTATAAGAGGGGCCTGATCAAATATGGTTAAAGAAATATATTCTTTTGATTCATAACAATCATAACTGATGACATACTGATCAACCTAAAAAAATTAAACATTTTTAGCATCGCTCTTCCGTTCTTTAGTTCAGAGGATGCGTGGCAATCATGTTTTATTAGCGAGATTTACAATTTTAAATTAGGTTTTCTCATCCAATTGGCTGGCAAGGCCCTTACATTTTTTAATATTAGATTTTTTAATTAGTTCAGAAATTGTTTTTGCTGCAAATCTGCAGTAGTATATAAGTCGCGAAAACATGAAAATAAAGCTCCTTCTTTCCTATGCCTGCATATGCGTCAATGCTTAAGAGCTCATTCTCAACTCAATTTTTCTCGCGAAAATCATCGGTAACCGGCCTTTAAATTTGTTTAAACAAATCAATACTAGTTTTATAAACGTTAGATGTATCAAAAAATTGAATTTTTCTGCAATCTTTCGTCTGGTGGTAGAACTACTTTGGTAAGATTTTGGAGGCCACCTTGAAGCAGGCCTCCGGCTTCATGGATTTACCACTATTTAAGGGGTCTACCATATAAGGAGATTGCCCTCAGTGGGTTAAATCGAATCAATATTTATCACGGTCTACTAAAGTTCGTTTATTCCAGCATGGCTGCGGACCTGCGAAAAACTGGGAAAAATCAGGGAATTTGATCCGTCAGAGAAAAGTCAGGGAACTCTGTCAGGGTATTTGAGATTTTTACTGGAAATTACAAATAAAATATAGTTAATTTCTCGAAGTTTCACCATTGATACATTTCACAATGGAGTTTGCACTACTGCTTCAGATATCTCCAGTAGTAGCATATGTATGTCCCATCAAATAAAATTAAGGTTTCTGTCGTTAACGTTACTATATCAGCATATAAACGTTTTTGCAACATCGTGTTCTCGTATTACAATTATTTATAACTTTGTTTATTTGATTATACAAAACTTCTAATACCAAGAAAAATATCAGGAAATACCTGCTTACGAAATTTGATCTGAAATAGTCAGGGAATTCTAAAATCAAGTTTTTGCAGCCATCCTGTATTCGTTTCCGATAAATATACGGACGTGGCTGTCGTTTGAAAGCTCTTAACACTATGCGACCTTATAGCATTACATTTGTTTACATTTTATTGTGCAAAAAATGCAACGATTAAAAGTCATAATAACGTAAAATCTCAGGCTCCTTCATTTCTTTAAAATACATTCCAAAATTGTAAAGCCTCACGTCCCCGTCCTGCGTCGTCATCTTCGATAAATCCCTACGCAGCCCTGCCAGCTTACCGCTCGTACACCACGTATCGGTTCGTCAGCGACGCGGAAAACCGGGAACTACCGGAACGGCTTTGCATGCGACGGGAGGGTTTCGAGGAAAGCTCGACTGGATCGTCCGGTTTGCCATTCGCGGAAGATAAGCCGCGAATGCGCACGACAAATCGTCTCGGAACGATGTTACGGGATATTGCGAAGCGAGCGCCAGTCAGGCGACTGGAAGAATTCGTATTCTTTAAAGAACAATATTTTGTCGGGCTTATCTCGCCCTGCTCTTTTGCACGTATCCGTTCATGTATTTTGTTCCTGCAGTACATTGAGAAAAAAATGTAGTTGTTCCAACCAAACTGTTTATGTTTATCGGCTTATGTGTGTGTAGATTAAATTTCGTCAAACTAATTCTTGTGTATTTAGTTAGATTGTACATAATTGGAATAACTAAATTTGTTCGTTTCATTCAATAATATTCGTTTTGTTGGTAGATACACATCTATCGATTCAACTTCACTGCTTTGTTAAATCAATCCGAGTTGGTTTGTTTAAACAAAAATTTTTGTCAGACGAACAGTAGAAATACAGTGTTAACTGGATTCAGATAAAAAGCAGTTTCGGTCAACCAAATTTTGAGGTTACAGCCGGCCTACTAAATGCACAGTTATTTAAACAAATATTTAATTGAAGCAGACCGCGCCATGACATGTCGATTCCCTCTACGAGCATCGGCGTGAGCCAACGCTCCCATATCGACCATTCCTCGCGAATGGATCTTTTTATAAACGATCCACGAAAAGCCGAGAAAGGCGAATCCATCGCGAAGCGCACAAGCGACATCCGACGATTATTCCGGAAGAAAGGAACAATCGCCTGTATACCTCCGTTTTATCATCCGAAGACCGACGGACCACCACTCCCAAGCGACGGCCCATTCTTCTCCTCACGGCACGCGATCGTCCCATCGAGATTTCCATAGCTAACTTCCACCGCACGCAGGCGGAACAATGACGCGACGAGCGGTATATATTCCGACGCGACCTCCGGGCGATGGGTACTCTCTCTCTCTCTCTCTCGCGCGCGCGCGAACGACAACAGTCGTTTTCCACGTACGGATAAAGCCCCCGCGAGAGAGGTCCGAGAAATATCCGTCCGTCACGGGATCTCGACGTTTTACCAGGTGCGCGAGATGAACACTCCGCTCACGGCGAGGCGCCCTGCGGGGGTTGCCGTGTCATTCCAGCGATTAGAGCCGGAGAGCGTTCGGTCGGACGGCTGCTGCGGCGACCGATGACGTAGACGCGCGAAAGAAGCTTCGGGGAGGCGGGCTACCGTGTACGCGCGCGTTAGGGGCGAAAGAGAAGGGAGGAGAAGTGGAGGGGGCGGTTGACGAAGCGTCCCCGGTCGCGGCATTGAACTTGACACGAAGTGCAGCGCGAGATTGCAGCCCGCGGTCGAAAGGGGAGTGACCGCGTGCCGGGTCCGGGGCCGGGGCCGGTTTCGGTGCCTCGCTTCGTAAATTCAAGGGCCCCCAAGGCCCCCGTCGCAGCCGCGGCGACACCCAAATACGCCGATAAATCCGTCGCGTCTCCTCGCGTATTGCGTACGACGCGCGGGGTATTGCGTGTGCCACCGCGCGTCGACCTTGTTCCCGCGCGGTATGCCCGAGCGAGACGGGAAAGCAGGCGCGCTGTTGCGCCGCTGACGAAACTGCAGTCGAATTCCTCGCTTCTCTCTCGAGAGAGTCGACGCTCTCTGTTGCTACAGCTGCTGCTGCTGCTGCTGTGGAGGCGGCGCGGCGACGCCGCCGCCGCCGCCGCCTCTCGACCGTCCAAACCGGCGAGCGGAGGTTCGAGATACGAGCTTTTGTGGGGCGTTCGGGCCGATCTGTCGTTACCATTGGAGA
Source organism: Xiphydria camelus (assembly GCA_963678675.1). Classification (NCBI taxonomy): domain Eukaryota; kingdom Metazoa; phylum Arthropoda; class Insecta; order Hymenoptera; family Xiphydriidae; genus Xiphydria; species Xiphydria camelus. The sequence goes on along the minus strand of OY783198.1, from coordinate 9,804,409 downwards.
AGGACGAACGCGCGATCGGAAGATATTTTGTTCTAGTCTCTCTATCTCGAGAACGTTGAACGTTCCCCGATTGACGAGTGTATCGCGGATTATCGAAACATTATCGTCGAGCTGCCGTAAACAAGTTGTATTCGAGCACAATTTTCCGTCAAAATAATTCGGCTTTTATCGGGGTTACGATAGAATTTTATATTACAGTTGAACCTCGATTATCCGAATCGACGGTTATCTGAACGCTTCTGCACCATATCCGAATTAAATTACAACTTTTTTTTTAATTGTCACTTTTGAGATACAAGTATGATGTACCTACTCATTTCTCCCGAGCTTCGCCGTTCGGCATACACCCGTCAAAACTGAACAGGCCCGGAGCAAATAAGGAGTCCGACCTTGCACTCAAGCGCTCCGCTATTGGCTCACCTTCGTGCACCGATGTTATAATCGCGCGTCCCACCCCAACATCGAACCGGTATTAATCCTGATATTCGGGCCGCTATACAAACTTAATCTCCCGATGCGTTCTTCGTCGCCACGAAGATCGGTATACGAAAATCTGTACAAAGACCGGTCGACCCGCAGGCAAACAAATCTTCGCGGTTCTCAGATTCGAGCACCGTAAGCTAACCCATAACTGGTGTACCGTAACTATGCATTTCCTCGGACCTCGACTACGTGGGCAGGAGAGATACCGAGCAACCGGTAATCAGCTGCTGCGGGCGAGGAGAGAAAGAGAGAGTCGCAGAGCGGCGTGCGCGCGTAATCCGAGAGAGAAGGTGGTCCTTATTATTGTCGGTTTCGCGTCTTCCCGCCCGAACGATCTATGACCGATGTTTCTCGATTCGCGCAGGAGGTCGATCGAGGAACGCGATGAAAACGAGTGCACCTCTCTTCCAAAGTTATCCCTCCGTATGCCGTATACGGCTCACTCTCCGTATGCCGTATACCATGTTTTTTAAATCCGCCCCACCCCGTCCGACGCTATACCGTCTCGCTCGAACCGCGTCCGTATACTACACAGCGGCAGTCCCGCCAGGCATTCTCGAGTTACGACGAGAGACCTCACAGCTGATTCTCTCTCGATCGTGAAAGCAAGTCGCGGTTATCCACGCTCGAGCGTAACGATCGGGATACACACGACACGGCGAGCGGACGCACAGACACGCTTTCCAGACGTTCGTGTGGTACCCGACCGCCCGAGGAACAGATAGGTCAGCTTGGCGCCACCGGGCTGAGGCGAGGCGAGGCGAGTGAAGGCCGGTTGGTTGCTCTCTTGCCGTATAGTATCCGCGCGCCTCGCTTGCGCTCACCACTACCACCACGCGACCGCCGTCGTCGCAGTTGCCACTGCCAACGACTGACTACCAGTTACCGCCATCTCACCACTACCGTTCCAACGCCGGCGCGCGCAGTCGGCGCTCTCTCGAGTTGCCCGAATCAAAATAAATAATGGGTGTCTGAGCGTACCTGATTTTTTTGCTCGCATTCCCCGCGGCTCGCGGCGGAGCGTGCTGGTTCCCCTCTTCGGGAACGAGCACGGTGCTGGTGTGCCACCTTACGTACCTACCGTTCGTTCGGTACGCGCATCGCGCGGCTCTCGCCCCGTGGTCCACTTCCTCGTTCCGCGGGGGAACTCGAACGACGCTGGTCTATCTCGCGGTTCTTTGCGATATGTACGCGGGGATAGGTGCTGAGATATATTTTTAGGGGGGCAAGGCGAAGGGAAGGGATAAAAGTTTTCTTTTTTTGATCGAATCGTTTTCGTTAGGTCGCTGGTCCGCTTGTCGGGATAATCCGGTCGCAGAAGCTGCGTATCGTGTCAGGTTGTTGGAAAGAGACACGCGATCGGTCGTTATTTGGGAAATTGTTACATTTTAAAGGAGTTTTCTTTAAAAGTCTCACGCGATACGCAACTTTTGCGATCGAATTCGTGATCAGCGATTAGAAATCTAGCGAAAACGACTAGTTTCATTTGAGTACTAATTGTATGTTTACATCCGCGCTTCGTTGACTTGTCGGTCGAAGATCTTTGCAATTTTATAAAAAGGTTTACATATTTTGAGATAGTTCTTAATTCTGCATATTCAACTTATCCATAGACGACAAACAGAAGAGTACTAGGTATTAAAAATAAATAGAAAATGTGTTCTGTTTAATATACAGTTGAATCTCCGGCGACAGCAATGCTAGTCAATATGCACGAGAAAAAGAAACAGGCGCAACTCGCGTTCGTGCGACTGGTGTGGGCCCCACTCAGCATTCCGAGTAATGTTCCGCTGCGGTGTTTACGTTTGCGAGCGAGGCCGCGTGACCGAGCCCGATCGGCCGACCGATAAAACCGTTATAGGACGACGTCCTGGGAGGCGACATGGCTGGGGGTTGAACCGTATATGTTCCTACACTGCATTTTTGGGACGTTTCAGTCGATCGTGCAAATTTGGAACTTGAAAAATTACATTCCCCGATGATTTTTACACTTTACCGCGCTGTTTACGTCCCCAACCCACGTGGCCGTTTGAGTAATAAGTAGAACCATCAGAGGGCGACGCCCCTGAAGAGATACATCATTGAAGATCGAACCATATACCTTCCCACGCCGCATTCCACGCGTGTCAGTCGATCGGAAAAATATGGAACACAAAAATTGAGTTCCCTCGATGTTTTATTAGCTGATTCATGCCACATACCGCGAGGAAACGCTTATATGGTATCGAGGTCCGAGGCTCGACAGGCGCCATTCCGTTCCGCAAAAACTCGCAGTGTCGACGCCGGGTAATTTGTGTAGGTGAGTTATAGAAGAGGCGATAGGTAATTGTTCTGTCATTCGAAGGAATCTTTGTTGCGTTACGAAAGGATTTCTTTGTGATTTATGAAGCACTCTGTACGAAGTACAGTCGGATTCTCGTTGTCGTCGCGAGTCGGGGAATGGCGACTTTACGGTTGAAACGATGACGTATTTTTACGGAAACGAAGATATGAAAGTATCGGTGAATTCAAAGGAAGGGAAGCCCTGCGATTGACTGAACGCTATTCATTTTCCATACTTTCACTTTTTCGACATTACGGAATACACCAAGAGAAATAATTGCTGATGTCAAAAAAATGTTTTTCGAATCAAGAATATATGATCTTACAAATTTTTAAGAATAAGATTCTTCATCGAAGAATATAGTATATTTTTGATTCAAGAATATCATTGCGGGAAAAAGAAATTCTTTCTGCGCAAAAAAAAATTATTCGAACCTATCAAATATTTTCTTGTACGAGGAAAACCTTGATCCTCTGAAATTATATTATGCTTTTGACTCTGAAGAAAACATTTTTTTTAGCTTCAGGGGATCGTTGCGCGTTTTATACACCTGATGTCGTAAAACTTGAAAATACTGTATCATTCACGTTAATAAGATCGACGCGACCAAACTCGGCCGGCCAAACGACGAACACGCGAAAGAGCGACGTGCCGGAAGACGACATCGGCGAGAGTCGTACTATAGATATCTCGACGTTCACGCGTCGGTTGATCGGAAAAGTAGGGACTCGGAAAATTAGTTCCCTTGCCGTTTTATTGGCTGACTCAGACGGCATACCGCAGCGAAACGCTTATATGGGATTGAGGCCTGAGGCTCAACAGGCGCCACATCGTTCCGCAAAAAATGATATAGAGTCGATGCGAGGTAACTTTTTTTAAGGCGGGCAAAGAAAACAGGATGATATGCATAAACAAGTAATCGGCATGCCTCCACGGCTCTTTTTCTCCCTGGAAAAAAAAATTCTTGGCGTACGTACGAGTCGAATGGCATTTTTGCGAGCACTTTTTGTAGACTTATTTAGTCGTTTCTTTTTTCAAACGAACGGGAATTCGCAATTACACTCCTAAAACGAAATATAAGAGAAAATAGAAACCGTGGAGCCTGTAGTTATATAGGGTTAGTTTACTAGGATTCGAAGCTCCGTTCATTTCCGTTATTTGTCACTTTACGAAAAAATCTTTCGAATAAAAGTTGCTTGATGTCGAGGGTAACATATGATACATGCAAGGGGTTTTCGATACTGCGTGTTATTTACGAAATATGAATTACTTCTATTTTTTTAAATCGAAATCTATTTTTTACTTCTATAAAAGGTGTAGAGCTCATTGAGGCTGACAGAAAAGTTACAAGGTAAATACCCGCTCGCGCGTTGTACCGTTTGTGATTTATGTTCGCTCAAAGTACAAGAGTAAATAAGAGTAAGAGAGTTAATTAAGTCCGGATCAGTAGTGAAAATGAAACTGTAAAAAAAGAGATAAAGAAGAGGGGTATGATTTTAAACGAATTAAAATTATATTCATGTAATTATACACCGAGAGAGATAAAATTGCTAGTGTCAAAAAAAAAGTTTCTTGAATCAAGAACATATGATTTTACAAATTTTCAAGAATAAAGATTCTTGATCGAAGAATATATATTTTTAATTCGAGAATACCGTCGTAGGAACAAGACATTCTTTCTGCGTAAAAAAATAACAACTACTCGAGCCTATAAAATATTTTCTTGCACGAAGGAAACCATAGCTTGACCCTGAAATTATATCGCGTTTTTGATCGGGGAAAAAAAAAAACATTTTTCTGGCACCACCAATTATTTCTCGCGGTGTACATTTCCATTTATGTATGTATATTTCATTTTGTGGTTGCAATTGCAAGTTACGATTGCCACCTCGTGAACGCCTATTTAATTGCATTCACGCGACTCATGGACCTTGTACGAGAATACCACGTGTAGAATTTATTGCAGGGAAGAGAGGTGAGGATTAATTTTCTCCGGGGGCCTTCCAATTATAATGACAAATGAGGTGTCCTTCCACCCCAATATACCAGTAGGATTTTAAAGGAATTCGAGGCAACGATCTTCGAAAAACCTTCGCCGTTCCACACGTCCCGCGCATTATAAATTGTAATGCAAGCACAAATACGACACGCGCCTCCCGAGCAACACGCTAAGCAATCACCCCGCGATGTACGGAATAGAAACAACGACCACCCAACTTGGTCCCGCTACGCCCACCCCTCTTCCGGCTTCGACGAGACGAGCGGCGCGGGGAATACGCATAGAAAGTATGACGGGAACATTAATTGTTGCCGAGAATGCTATAGCGATTAATCGCGATTAGTCACCCGTTATAAGCAGCTCCATTGTGCGCGGCGCGCGCTCGCGCCTCTGTTTACTCGCCACTCGCCGGTCGAGTTTTAAGGTGAAGCCGATTCCAGGCGTTTTACGGCATTGTTTCCGCTTTTGGCGCGGTCATACGAATTCCATTAGGCTGGGACGATACGCCGGACGAAACGACAATAGACGCGGCGCGCGTACATTGTGCGTCGCGAAAATGTCTCCTCGTACGGTTTTTCGAAGGTCAAGGGCTGTCTCTCCTTTCTCCCGAGTGGACGTTTCGTGTCCAAGGATCGTTACGGCAATACTTATGCGATACCGCGCGCGCGTCTACGTTCGAAGTGGATGACTTTCGTTTGTTTCGGCGAGAGTTGAACCCGGGTTGAGCTGCCGGCCCGGGAAGAACGTCGGACTCTTTCGAAGTCGGGCGACGTAGACTTTGGAAACTTTGCTGAGCTGCAAGCTGGTCCCGACGCGGAATAACTTCGGTTGAAAGGCGGCGACGCGACGATTTCGCGAGAAGGCGGTATTGTTTTACGCATACGACGCGGGGTTATAGATTCTGACTTTTTAGCTAGTTTCTAAATCGATTTTTTTAAATCCTCCGTGATCACCGCGGATTTAGTTGGCCCAGGCTTTAATTTTGAAGCTGATCGTACTACATACTTTTTTTTTATAACTCGTCAGAGATCTGGAAATAAAAACTTTTCTCAAAACTCGCACTATAAACCCTCCTAAAACATCGGAATAAAGCTATTTTGAAAAAAATGCGTGCTATAGAAATACCACATTTCACAGGAATCACCCCTGAATTTTACTAAGAAGACTTTAAAAAGGAAAGTTATTTCTTTAGTGAAGCACCTCATTTTTCACGCATTTAAATAATCACTATTGTTTTTGAATATGTTATCATCTCATTTCTTATGTAAATGTAATGATTCCATATTCCCAATACCTACAATGTTCAAAAAATGTTTCATAATTTGTTGGTTTTTATTAAACGAATATTGTTCATACGGCTATTATTTAAAAATCGGTTAGGTTTATTTGACTCATATGTGACCTTCGCGATTCTGTATGGATATGTGACCACGAAGGGTTAATCGAGATGGAATTCATTAATGGAATGTCTTAAATTGAATTTATTACATGTATTAGTCTTTCTATTCCTTTCTCAAATAGATATTTTTCTTGATTGACCAAGTTATTCAAGAAATTATAATTTTTTTTTTGAAATTATTATCTGGTCTCCGTTTGCAAAGCTTCAAGCGAAAGTTCTTTCTTTCTTCTTCCCTTGACACCATTCCGAATACTCGACTTGAATAACGTGGGAATTTAAGCGTTTCCGCGAGCTAAAAGGGGCGTAGTCCCTGCATTTCGGGATCCTTCGCTCCGATCAAGGCGGTAATAAAACGCAACTGTGCGACTCTCGTACAGCTTCTTCGCATTCGGAAGAACGATATCGCTCTTTCTCTCCAACGGCCGCCTCTTCGCAACGTATATCAATTCGCGAAATGACCGCGTACCATCGAAGGTCGAATCGTGCTGCCTCTGCACCACGGTAGGATCATCCTTTCGGGTTGGTCGTCACGTCGTAAATCGCCGATTTATGGCGCGAGGTCCCCGTCTGCAAACGCACTTCGAACACCTTTACCGGCCGATAAGAGGGTTTATCACGAGGAGACGGGGTAAAGGGCTCCCGGTATTTCCGGTCGATTTCAAGAAAACCCCGCCATTGGTGACCTACACGTTCTTCGTCGCGATTCGCTGCAGTCGACGCTCCTCGCTTTTCGGTATTGAGAAATACGATTTGTGGAATCGTGTTTATTCGTTACCGATATCATCGTGTATCCATCTGATAGGTAACCCCCTCAGCGGAGGCACTCTTCTGGAAGCGAAAGGCGACTCGCTGCAGAAGCTCGTGCTTCGATGTTTTTTTTTCATTTAAGTACCCTCGCGATGAAGCGTGATTTTTTATGATCACAATATACTGGGTGTCTAGAAATTCGCGGTCAAAAAATATATGGTTGGATTCCTTGCAAAAAATAAAGATTGATCTATTCCGCGTACATTTTTATTTAAGTGCACCGTTTTCAAGATAAGGACTGGCAACGTTGCACCATTCATATTAACCCTTATGGTGCCCATCCACGTACAGGCGGACTGCAGTCCCGGACTGTGAGCGATCCCGCCTGCAGTCCAAATTTCGCCATACACGTACAGTTCGCCTGCAGTCCGTCGCCTGCAGTCCGTCGAAACTATTAGAAAACTGTACGTGTGTGGCGGTTGATCTGCAGTCCAGGCCTGTCGTGCTAAATTTTCATTGATATAAAAAATTGTTTATCAGTTGCACTCCAGGGGCACCTGTACGGTACCCGGGCGGTTCGACGCTCTCATTCCATGGGCGGTTGATCCTTCCACTCGAGCGGCGCCTCTATGGCATTCGGGCGGTTTGGTACACGATATGTTTTATTTCCGATGTGCGAAAAGATTAGCGGTGCTGCTACAGTGCCGTCTACATATAAAAAACAGAATCTGCAGGAACAGTAAAAACGAGAAAATTGATGCTGCAGTCCCGAACTGCGAGCGATCCCGCCTTCAGTCCAAATTTCACCATACACGTACAGTTCGCCTGCAGTCCGTCGCCTGCAGTCCGTCGAAACTGTTGGAAAACTGTGCGTGTGTGGCGGTTGATCTGCAGTCCGGGCCTGTCGTGCCGAACTTTCATCGATGTTAAAAATTTTCTGTCAGTTCAGGGGGGAGGAAAGGTGATGGAGGGGGTGGAAAGAGGGAAGGGAAGGGGAGCGGCGGCGGCGGCTTCGCCCTGGCTGGCAGACGATTGGTGGGGGACGGAGTTTTGAGTCGATTGTCGATCTGAAAAACTATTTTATATACTTAATATAACTAGCTGACCCGGCGAACTTCGTACCGCCTCAGAATCAATAAATGTTGTGTTAACTTAAAAACGAAATGTATTTTAATTATATTTAAACTAATTTAATTCACTTTACAGCAAGGCATTTGCTTTATTGAAACGAATCTATATATTCTGCTATTCATCGCGGAGACAAATCCAAGAGTCAAAAGTCATAAAAATCTGTCCAGCCGTTCTTTAGTTATAAATTGTGTAACTAACCCGACTTTATTTTATATATACAGATAAAGAGATTTTTGTTACCAATAAAGGTACCTACTTCTCGAGTTTGCTAGGGTGAAATCAGAAAAACGACTAATCTTCTTTGAATTTATCATTTCGAAGTTCTTTCGAAAAGTCAGTTGGTCTAGCTTGTTTTGGACCACAGATGACGTACTCGTAATCAGTTTCGAAACCTCCTCGCAACGAACGCTCGTAATCTTTGACTGAAGGCAGAGAATACCGATGAAAAACTATATGTACACGTGGAGCATCAGAACTGTATAGAATTTGTAGAATTTTCTTTGAAATATTGCCGAACGACTTTGGCACATCTTTAATACGACGAATTAAAAAAAAAATCCATTAACAATTACGACATCGATTGCGGGAGGTAACGTACTGTCATTTCGCAAAGTTTTCGTCATCCTTCAATTTCTGAGCCGTTGAAATGTGAGAAACGCGGTATTGCATCATACACAGTCAAACAGTGGTATCTACAATAACCGTCGGTGCACATACCGCTTTTTACCTATGCAGTTAGCATATACCGCATTTAGATTATCGAAATGTTAAAGGGTATAGCCGGATAAGCATATGAAAAATACCCCCGCTTGAATTTCTCGCTTGAATTAAAAAGGAAGAAATCGTACTATTTGAATTCCCACTTCTTAATTTGATAAGAAATACAACAACCGCTTGAAGCGCTGATCGATTATCATTATCGCGCATAGAAGGAAGCATATTTCGTATTTCATTTATATTCTTATATGAGAAACCAGTCAGTAACTTCACTTGATCTTCAGGATAAGAGAAATTACTTATTATTCCTATAAGTAAAGAATCGCGGCCTCCAGCAAGATTATCTAACCATTTTTGTAGATCAGAGGTTTCTACAAAACTTGAATTAAAAATCACTTTTAAAAGGAACAGATCGTCTTCGTAGAACTTTTCTTTGATCAAATGATTTTTGCAGCATCGATTTCCAATAGGAATAAATACTCTTTGTTTAATATACGATTGCTTTCGAGCTTCAAAAGGAATGACAGTTAATAATTCGATACGTTCGGATTGAATCTCTTCATTTCCACGATATAAATTAAATTCATAATCAGGATCATCTGTACATTGGCATTCTTTTACCTAAAAACGTTGCCGATTTCTCGTATGTCGACAACTTAACAACATAATTCTAAGGAACAAAATAAGCTTCCCTTTTCTCACAACCATGTTAAATATTAGACATAAGGGGTATAGATGCAAAACCCGCCAAGTTCATTTTTGTCAAATTTGAGGTAGATACGGGAATTTGTTCTTTATAAGTACGTGCATAAGGTCGAACATAATTTAGGTGCAAATTCCACATTAAACCGTTAATAATAATATAAGGTAGAAAATACGCTTGCCAATGTAAGGCAATGGCCGTCTGCACCAGTTTTTGACGTTTCCTGTGAATTGCTATAAATGTGACTCTTGGCGGGTTTGGCATCTATACCCCTCATGTATTTCTTCTTCCAAACACAGTTGATCGAACTGAACTGACTCATGAACTGTGCGTGTATGGCGAATCATCCGGCGGCCTGCAGTCCCTGGACTGTCCGGCGACGGCCTGCAGTCCGCAGAACTGTGCGTGTGTGGTCAATGACAGTTCGGGACTGCAGATCAGAACTGTCAGTCCACGGACTGCAGTCCGCCTGTACGTGGATGGGCACCATTAGACCCATGAGACCCGGCAGTAGAAAGAAATACTATAGTCCGTATTCATAATCGGAACTTATAAGTAAGCACGACTCAAGTCGCCGTTTCGACCAATAAGTGACCTCCGATGCTGACTTAAATTCATGCTTATTTATAAGTAGCGGCTGTGAATACCGGCCTATAATTCATAATTAATGGTCACAATTGATTTATGCATATTTTAATCTTTCGGTGATAATTATCATATATTTAGTGCAATATGAAAAACCATGTATAGTATCTAACATTATTTTCTACGCTAAAAAAACATTACATTTTATAAACAAAATATAATTATATAATAATTTCTATTCAGTTTCGAAAGACTCGACTTATGCACAAGAGTGACATTTTTCACGCTAACATTTGAGAGTTAAATAATGCATCGCGATGTCTCCAGCGCGCAGTACAACTTGAACTTCGATGCGCTTTGTTGCACGAGTCACGTACCGTGTGTGAGGAACTTGCTCGCCAGGAAAGAAACTTCAATCACTATTATCTCATTATCAATGAATTTCTGGCCTATATCGACATAAGACTTTATTGTAGATAAAAACGTAATCTTCAAAAAAGTATTATACAAATATAAGCCAAAAGCTCATAGATAATGAGATAATAGTGATTGAAGTTTCTTTCCCGGAGAGTAAGTTTAGTCTCATATAGTGTGCGCGACTAGCCAGAAGTACCTACTCCTCGTTTCATACAACTTTGCAAGCTCTTATCTCAAAAAACGGCGCGTTTAAATGAAAATTTGTGCAAAATAAGTTTTTCCTTATTTTTTCGCAAGGAATCGGCTCATACTTTCGTGGGCGCGAATTTCTAGACACCCCGTATATCTCGAAAAGAACCGCGGGGCGACGATCATGTTCCGTGTAAAGGGACATCCGTTACGTGTTAAAAGAGGATGACGAATAGGTAGCCCGAGAGCGCTGGAAGGGGACAAATTACGCGGCGGATCGATTATGTATCAATTAGTAACACGGGGGTCGATCGAGGCCCAGCTTGATACCGCATTACAAGAGCCCTCGATCATACGCACTCACTCATACGCGCACTCACGCGCGAGCACTTCCCTATAACAGCAAACGATTATGGGGGCTCGACCGTAGGTGAGAGGAGTCTCGGAACGGCTTATTTAACGACTCCGCATAACTGAACGGCAATTTACCTGCCTCCTATCGACACTCGACGGAAGGGCGATTATCCGGAAATTGATCGGGTGTACCTACTTCGCGATCGTCGAAGCGCCACGAAAAATCGAGCTCCATATGAGGCACATAGAATAACAGTGGTCCAACTCTACTTTTTTTCAAATAGCTGCCTTTGATTTAAAATGAGTTGTCTAATGTGTACCTTTCAGTATAAAGTTCAAATTGTAGAAAACTACAATATGGAGATAGACCACCTTTATACTGAAAGATATACATTAGACAACTCATTTTAAATCAAAGGCAGCTATTTAAAAAAAAAGTGGAGTTGGGCCACTGTTATTCTATGTGCCTCATATGCCATTCATTTTTTTCTCGCGAAATAGAGGAATTTGGCTCTCAATCGTCGAAACGAAACATTTCTGTGTTCAATGTTGTTGAAGAAATTGATATTAAGGGCCCTCTGTTAATATTATTGCGGTGGACAGTATTAAAAAAAGTTCACGAAAAGTTCCAAGTTAATTTCTAATGATTTTTTTGCAGCAAAATAATTTGGAAATTATTCGGCAAGATTTTTTACTGGTCGGGAATAGGTTTCGATAAAGTATTATATTATATTATGACCTCAAATTTATTAATTGATTATTAAAATTGGAGCAGATGACTGTCATGACTGAGAATACCTATTTGAAATTGATTTGACAGGCACCAGAAAAAAGAGTCACTATTTTACCGACAATGAGATCATTTTCAAATATCGCTCGAGAAGTTTCTTATACGGATTTTCAAATTCCCTAGAATTGACAGAAGGCCCTTAAACGGTACCTATATAATTGTATATAAAAATTTCATCCACAGTAAGCGATCATGAAAATGAATAATACTTTCTTGCGCAAAATTTGTATTCAATATTTCTTGAGCCTTATATAATTATAATGAATTTAATACAAATTTCTTTCATTGTGAAAGAAGAATAGCTTTCGGTTCTCCTCAAATTCCGTAAAATCTTCAAATTTCGAAATTTCGGAGAATTTCTAACAAATATCTTTAATTTTTTCTCTTTCATTTATATTTATTCTACTAAACCGGTATGAATGAACCGCGCCTTGAAGAATGGTTTCTACATTTGGTTGCCTACATTCAGGGAGAATCGATTTTCGATCTCGGTGGTCCACAAGCCATTACTGTAAGTTTGCACGTAACTGTAGTGCACCTGCGGGCGAGCAACTGGATTCACCCCGATGCATATTACCATATATCCTTACCCGGCGGACCGCACCCTATAAGGGAGAGTTGCCTATATTGAACCTCCTGGCTATTTTAAGTAAATGAGCATTTCAACGTCATCTATCAGTAGAAATTCAAACCTTAGTACCGGTCAGTACCCGTTGACATTTTTTCAATTTTTCGCGAAAATTGAAATCTCTGCAATGGATCTCTCGACCACTCTATCCGATGTATTTTTTCACGCTGATTCCGAAAATGGCAGATATATTGACGATATCTCAAAGGAAATATAAGATATCGGTAATTTTTCATGTACCAGAAAATTAGTTTTTTCACGGAAAATCATCGATATTTCGGTCTTCCTTTGAGATATCCTCGATATATCTATAATTTTTGTAATCAGCACGAAAAAATACATAAGATAGGATGGTCGAGAGTTCGATTCCAGAGATTTCGATTTTTGTCAAAATCTTAGGCACTGATTCCAAAAATCATGCACTTACTGAGGAAATCTTAAAGAATCGCCGATATACCGATGATTTCCCATGAAAAAAAAATGTTTTCGTACATAAAATCGTTAATATTTGACATTTCCTTTGAGATATAGTCAATATATAGGATATATATGTATGTCAATAAGAGTGCATGATTTTTAGAATCAGCGCATAAGATTTTGACAAAAATCGAAATCTCTTGAATCAATAGAAATGCTCATTTACTTAAAATAGCCAGGAGGTTCAATATAGGCAACTCCCCTACTAGTCCCCAGGCGCATGAAGAAATGCTTCCGGCGCGCCGCGGCGCTTGGACGGACTCGGTTGATCCGGGTCTACAATTCTGTATACTTCGCAGCAGCCCCCTTTGCGACGTTACGGCTCCGTCGGAGTGCCAACCGTGTCTGTCCTTGTATAGTCGAACCCGGAATAACGACGCGGACGTACGCAAGCCGACTTAACTTTAATCTGTGTACGGAGAAACTCGTACGCTAAATTGTACCTTGGACGATCAAGAAGATCTGTATAGAGCCTTTCGGTGAGCGTAAACAGAAAGATTAACGAAATCTTCGTGTATTTTATCGAATATCTATAACAATATTGTACGGAAAAAAATGTAATGGATGCAGTAATGCAGAAATCACTAAATTAACTGTCACAATTTCTGTAGCAATATGATTGGCTAGACATTTCGTTGAATTGGGTAGATACTTCTGGCTGCATCCAATTTAATATTTTCTTCATGACGAAATATTAAAATCAATTTTTGTCATAAATATGTAGTCATGAAAATAAAGCCCCTCTTCTTTCCTATGCCTGCGTATGCGTCAGCGCTTAAGAGCTCATTTTCAATTTCATTTTTCTGGCGAGAATCATCGGCAATCTGTCTTCAAATTTTTTTAACACATTAATACTAGTTTAATAAACGTTAGGTATACCAAAATATGCAATTTTTCTCCAATCTTTCGTCTGGTATTAGAACTACCTTAACCCTTGTCGTAAACGCATTTTCCACGTGCACACTCCCCACATTCCACATTCGTCGACCGGAAAATAATTCTAGGAACGAAAACTCAACTTCCTGTTCCAAAACTCGCCCCGCGCAGTCACCCCTGTAGTTTTCCCCTCGAAAAACGCGAGAGTACCACCCCGCCACAACCTCGCAGCCTCCTCGAGACGACGCACAACGTGCGTACGTACTCGCTGTCGTTCCTCTCGATTCTCGAATCGACCTCGAGTTCGGCGGCCCGCAATCAGAGGCGCGAAGAGGCCGCGCGTGTTGGTCACTATTCACGAGTAATAATTGCCCGCCGTGCTTTGCGATTCGAGACCCGGACGCGCGTGTGCGTGCGACTACACACGCTCTCGACGCAACGCAACTACGCCTGCGTTCCCGCGCCGCTCGCGTGGTCGCGATACACAGCGGTGAGACGTTATGTGGTTTTCCCCTTTGATGTGCAATATCCGCTGGTCCGTCGTACGTGTGCACGCGCGCGCTGTGCGCCGTTGCAGGCGCGTCGTAAAATGCGAGCTACGCGACCCCTCCCCTCTCGCCACCCTACGTGCTGATTGACGTCCCAGCTAGACGTATGACGCAAATTTTGCAACAACTTTACGAAGATCTAGATCGCGGCGTGCAGCAATGAATTGTGTGTGTATTTCATGAGTCTTACCGTGGCAACGTTCTTTGTAGAGTGACGGGGCTAATTGATCTAAGGGCCAAAAGCATTTTTCCCAGGAAAATAAGAAAAACTGCCCATCAGTGAAACCAAACTGATATTTGACCACCTTTTGACGACTTATACAACGAAAAGGAAAGCGCATTAGCACTTAATATATCATTTTGTAGAAAAAATCCGAAATCATGGAACTTTGGCACTTAGATCAATTAGCCCCGCCACTCTACATTTATGTAATTGTATGATGAAATTATGTTTCGGAAATGATAAGCACATTTTACACGTTACTGTGATTCGATAAGTTAAATTTTGCATAAATTTGATGCATCGCTTCGCGTCACTAATGGCGAAAGATCGGATACGCCACTTTACACTCTTTTGGCATTGTGAAAATCAAAAGGGCTTATGACAAAAATGTGTTCTAAAATCTGATATAAAAACGTAAAAATGGTTCCAAAATGCTCGAATAAAAATCTGAAAAATTAAAAGCAAAAGGGTGTGTCTACCAGAAGATATGGTCGACACGCCCTTTTGGCATTAAGTTTCTCAAGAATCACGAAAGCTAATGCCACAAGAGCGTATCAGTATACGTACTTGTATAAGTTTAAGATCGATACGCTCTTATTGCATGAGTTTTCGTGATTTTTTAAAAACTTAATGCCAGAAGGGCGTACATACCTTATACGCCCTTTTGTTTTTAAATTTCCAAATTTTTTTTCCACGTTATTCATATTGAAGCAAATTTGAGTGAATAAAAAGACATTTTTCTTATACACCCTTTCAGCTTTATAAAGGCACTTTTTGGCGCATACGACCTTTTGACATTAGTGACGCGATTTGCAATTTACACTTGCGACAAACGACTTAAAGTTAAGTTTTAAGCAGCTTTAATTTGACGCATGCCATGAAGCAGAAATCAGATCTGACCGGGGTATTGTAAGAGTATTATGGCTATATGCATTTTTGTTATCGAGCCGCGAGAGGATTACTCGCTAAGCCCCGACCGGGAGTCGATTCTGGAGAGATCATTGCCGTATGACTAATCGCCGCGTCGCGCGATTGCGGACGTCGGTTATTTTTTTGACGATTTCGCGCGCCGTGAAATCGGAGGTTTATCCTTGAGGAAAGTGCAACCTGATATTATTGCGGTGCATTTGACGGAGTATTGCAAGTATGCGATGGAAATTATTGTATGCAGAGCCTAAAAAATTGTTGGCATAAGAGCTGAGATCAATTGAATGCCTGATATGCGTTATACGTGAGTGTCGCGTTTGGGAAAATCGAATGGGACTTTGTCACACGTGCTAGGTACACGGAGAGAAGTCACAGCTGATAGATACACGAAGAGAGAAGTCACAGCTGATAGGTACACGGAGAGAAGAGTATATTAATCACTGTTATACAACAGGGTGAGCCAGTGAAACGGCACGATTTCAGTTCGAGATGGCGGGCTTGGTGGGGGGTCACGAGAGTGGGGGACTGGATCATTGCCGTCTAAACAGGTGGAAATGTTAGTCCACAGTGGGCAGCGCGCGCGTTTGCTGTAAAGGCTATTATTGCTGTAAATTCTGAACGCTATGCTAACATGTTGGTGACTTATTGGTTTGCCTGGAATCGATGAATATGATCCTGATGATGAAACACTCTTCCAGCATGATGGTGCAACAAGCCCTACTGCGAATGCTTCAATGGATTTGCTTAGACTCGCTTTTCCTCGTCGTCTCATCATCAGTAATGGCGATATTCCACCAGATATGACGGCTTTTTCCTTTAGGGTTACATACCTCAAGTCCAAAATGTTTAAAGTAAATTTCCATTAATGTAGACCTGATTTATGCAAGAAAAAAAAGCATTTTTTTAATCTCTATTTTTGCGATTTTTTAAAATCTTGCCGTTTCACTGTTGCTGTTTTTTTTACTCCCAATCCCACGTGCGGAAAGATCTGCGCGCGTGCACCTGTTTTTAGAGAGTTGTGTAAATTCATTAGAAAAACTTACGTTCAAATAGACTTATCGCGACAGGTGTGAGAAAATTTCCCACGTCATACGTATGAACACACACAAAAACCTGCGTCATCCGTCCATCGTGTCTATATGTACGCCAAATATTTCCTGTCCGTGATAAATCTATATGCATGTTTAATACATTTTTTATGGATGGCCCCGATCCGATGTACCTTCATAATATATGTCTTCATCTTTGCGAATATTTATATTTCCATGCTGTGAGCTTTTCATACGCGAAGATATATCGCGCGGTATCCTCTCACTAGCTGTCTTCTAATCCTAAAATACTACACCTGAAGTTTACAGCATTTTTGTAATTACTTGATCCATGTGTAATATGAACCTCGCAAGTTTGACCGCGTGTAATTTCTGTTGGTATATCAAATTGGGGTAGAAAAGACTGGAGAATACGATCAAAATTAATTGCTTATGAAAATTAAAATTTTATTTCTTCGAAGATGGCTATTTCTGAAGTTGCGTTTGTGAAATATCACTTTTTTTCAAAATAGTGCCATTTTTTAAATAATCGTTACAATGAAATAAATCAAGCGATGAATTCCGAAGGAAGTGTTTCGATTTAAGGTAGAAATTAATATTTTCGTCAATTGGACATGCAGAGTCTATTTGAATAATTAACGTCAGGTGGTGTTAGTAAGATCCATTCTCATCTCTTAATAAAAATAATTTAATACAGGTCGGGTCTGCGAGACTCGACGGTAAAAAGAAATTCTATAACTCGTATATAATTGATTCACGTTTATTTTAATTTCCTGATGATAAATATGTTTAATACAATATGAAACAGCATGTATAATATCTAACATTATTTTCTTCGCTAAAAAGCATATTTTATTTTTATTATAATTTGTATTCGGGTCCGAGAGACTCGACTCTTATGCACAAGGATGAAAATTTTCACGCATTGATCTAAGAGTTAATAGTTATTTTTGTCACTCAGTGTCAAATACTCGGTTTCATGGGCGTCCTCGACGCATGTGAAATCATCTTTCACACACCAATTCGTGAAAAGTTGCGCGGTGCGTGAAATAACCTGCGCAGTGCGTGAAATCGTCAATCTCGTGTTTGACACTTAGTGACAAAAAATAGAATTCGTTATTCGGTTGTTTCGCGCCGTTCTAACGAGTGTGATTGCCGTACTCGCTTCGCTCGTGCGGCAAACTTCACTCTCGTTAGAAACAGCGCTTCACGCCCTAATAACGAAAATAACTATTTCGTTATTAGGGCGTGAAGCGCTGTTTCTAACGAGAGTGAAGTTTGCCGCACGAGCGAAGCGAGTACGGCAATCACACTCGTTAGAACGGCGCGAAACAACCGAATAACGAATTCTATTTTTTGTCACTAAGGGCCGGTTTTACCAACACGGTATAAACGCCGTATAGCGCTATACTGAGAATAACCTGTACGCAAGCGTTTTACCACGATGGTATAAGTCTGGAATAGGATAAACTTTGGAATAAATGCAGGGATAGCTTATCCGGCAGTTTCAGCGCTGGATAAGCTAGCTATCCTCGGGATAACCTAACTTTTTGTTTGCGTCTTTATTATTCCGTGACAGAATCACAACCGTGACAGAATCATAATAATTGTTATTAGTTGTGAAATAGAGTTGATTGATGTGGCAGTTGTCAAATCATCATCTGATGATGAAATTGACGTCTTACAAAGAATGAGAAATCCTAGGAAAATACGTGCCCGGTAAGTAAATAAAGGATACCTATACCTACTAATTTATAACCAATATCTAATACAAAACTATTCCAGAGTTGACTATTTCGAAGAATACAATGGTTGTAGAATTCTTCACTTGATTTCGTTTGGAAAAACAAACCTGTCAGA
Organism: Xiphydria camelus; assembly: GCA_963678675.1. Lineage (NCBI taxonomy): Eukaryota > Metazoa > Arthropoda > Insecta > Hymenoptera > Xiphydriidae > Xiphydria > Xiphydria camelus. Next base: position 9,785,984 of record OY783198.1, on the reverse strand, counting down.
GATTATTGGGACAAATACGACATCGCATTGCTTCGAGGTCGCCAAGAAATGCAGCAATTCAGCCAGCAACAAAATTATTGCCGACTTTAAGATTTCTTGCTTCGGGATCAATGCTAATTACTGTAGGTAATCGTTTTTATCATAATGTTAAAACTTTTAATTAGTCATTATTATATGCCGCCACCTCTGCAACCTCCAACGACTCCTAACATCGCGAGGAGAGCTAGTTTACAGGGCTACAAGTTCATCGATCGGCATAAACCGCCACTGATCTCCCAGAAATCAATGGGCGACATACTGAAAAACATCAACAAAGTCAAAATGAAACTCGTCACAAGGTACGATTAAACAATTTTATCGCGGTAAACTTTTTATTCGCCAGGAACAAAGAGGAGTTTCGCATTGTCAGAATGTCGTGGCTGCGAAAGATTGATTTTGTTCACAGTGGGCTTTTAAACGTGTTTTTTAGATCGCCGGGTGGGAGACCTTTGCGAGCCAAACGAGAAAATAGCTCTTGCAACGACCTTCAAGAGATCTTACGGAAACGATATATCGCAATGCAATCGCCGGACAGTAGAAATTCCACCGCGACGTTGACGTTCGATAATTCGTTCTACATTAAGAACGATTATACATGATTATAATTTTATCTGAGTCAGAGCTTTGGAGAATCAAAATTAATAGATCTCTCTTCTTTTTTTATAAATGAGTCTTTCTCTGCGAGGTAATTTCGCACGACACATATTTTAGATTATAGTTCTTTTTTAATAGGAGGATAGAAGCTCATAGAAACGTCGGGAAAATTTTGTTTTCTCTCTTCGCTCTTTTACTCAGAAAATGTAAGTTTAAATTTAAAATTGACGCACGCGGGTCTCTAATCGCGAGAACCTCAACGGTATCCAATAATATCAACCAAAGAAGTCATCTACCATTGCATTGTCTTCTATAAGTAACATTTAAATTTATCTAGGTAGACATTATACCTTTCTTCAATTCGCGTGATTGCAGTTTTCAGGAGCAGAAGTGATACATCCGTCGTACGATGTAGAATATGAAAAAATTTTAGATTTGCATTGATACACTTTTGTAAGATACCTCGGCATTAGACATCAAGTCGTACAACGCTCTTTGTATACTTTCTAGATAGGGTCGCGTATACTTAAAAAAACGATAACATTGTACCGCTCTATGTAATCTCAGAGTAATGTCACCGCGTGATAAATCTTAAGTTGTAGCGATTTAAAAGTTTATAGATTTTAGAATATATTTTGTCCGATACGAGATTTGGATCAAATGGTGCAATTTTACGTGGTAATTACTATTATTGTGTGACGACCCTTATAGTTTTTTGAGACTGAACACATTCTTGTTGGTGAGATATCGAATGTTTGGACGTGTTTTGTACCTGATGCTTTTATCGACAACTCGAAAATAAAAGTTATTGTTACGAAAATATAAATATATTGTTATAGATATCTTTTATTTACCGGGCACGTATTTTCTTTGGATTTCTAATTCTTGGTAATACGTCAATGTCATCATCAGATGATGATTAAAAAACTGATACATCAATCAACTATTTCAAAATTAATAACAATTTACCACAACGATCAGGTTATGATTATGTCATGAAAGGATAAAGACGTCAAAAACAAAAAGTTAGGTTATACTGAGAATAACAACTCCGAATTTCATTTATCGCGCCGGAACAGCTGTCAAAACGACCAAATGTCATGCGCAGTACGTACTTCTTACTACCAACCTAAAAATAATTTTAGATGGCCAACGCTTATACCTGGAATAGTTATCCCAGGCAAACTTGGAGCTGGTAAAACGCCTGCGCTTTATACCAGGTATAAAGAAGAGTATAAATTTATCCTCGGTATACTTATTCTAGGTATAACTTGGCTTTGGTAAAACTGGCCCTAAGTGTCAAACACGAGATTGACGATTTCACGCACTGCGCAGGTTATTTCACGCACCGCGCAACTTTTCACGAATTGGTGTGTGAAAGATGATTTCACATGCGTCGAGGACGCCCATGAAACCGAGTATTTGACACTGAGTGACAAAAAGAAACATTTGAAAACTAAGACCAGCTGTAACGGTTTGAAGTTCTCCTTTATCGGAAAAATCATGGTTCATGAGCGAAACATTCTTTATCCGGAAATAAGAATGGATCTAAAATCTATGAAAAAACATAACGGCTTTCCTAGTTAATCCAACTCGGACAATATATAGAGTCCTCCGGCGCGCGTTTTGCACCATACCAGCACTGCACTTTACGTCACAACGTATTCAGAAGAGAGGAACGAACGAGAGAAGCGAGACAGGAGAGTCGTACGCGAACGCCGCTTCCTCCTCGTTACCGTCGCCACTCCCCCTCCCGTCGTTCGTCGCCACTCTACATACTCGCTCACAACGCTCGCCGCGCGCGCACCGCGGACACCCGTTCGACGTTGAACCCGTGGAAAAACACGACATGGGTTACCGGTAAATTTCCTATCTGGCCGGGCGCTGGAGCCCGGCAAAAACCTCCATGCTGATTCCCTACCACGTCGAGCGCCTCCGTTCCCTTTACCGCGCGCGCGCGCGCGCACGGCTGGGCGCTGCACCGACTTTCGAATTTGCCCCGGCGAGGACCACGTGCGCACACGCGCTAATTTCGCCCGATTTCGCGGGACTCGCGCAATTTCGACGCCTCCTTTCTCGCCGCGCTTCGAATCGCCCCGTAGAAAGAAAAAAAAAAACAAAATTCCTCCGTCTTGCGCGGTAATATTTCCCCATTTAGGGGTTGAAGTACTGAAGTTTGCACTACCATATTTCTCTCGAAAGCACATAAATAGCACGTAATTCCTATGCAGTTGCATTTTTCTTTTTTCCATGTTTTATACGATAAAGTTTTACGCACAACAGAATTATGTGTTATTTATGTGCTCAATTCCAAATTTTTGCGCTCTCCTTTCAATTTGTGAGAAAAGTAAGCTCTAGCACCGCCACTATAATAATTACTTTTCTTGCAAATTGAAAGCACGAAAATATTGAATTTAGCACATAATTAGCACATAATTCTGGTGTGATATCCTTCGGCGCCGAGGAACACGAATAGCGCCACGGCTGCGAGGAAAATCTCGTCGAGGGGAATTCGAATTTCGAGCTGGTAACGCGATCCGGTGATGAATCCTCGCTCACGACGGGGAGTAGAGGGGGCGCGGGAGACTGATGAATTGAGGAAGAAAAGGTGGGAGGAGGCTTCCGAGAACGAGAGAGACAGGCTGATAATAGGGAGGGAGGGGAGGACAATTCGTGGAGCACCCACTCGACCAATACGTGGGTGGCCTTTGATGGCTTACTGCTTACCTAGTCGTTCGCACACGCTGCAATTCTAATGGACTCGGGCCGCGCGCTGAATACCGAGTGTCTGCTTAAATGAATTACCAATATCCGTCGCGGCGCGCGGCGGTCAAGCACGGGTGCGTGCGCGCGACAACGCGCGCGACGGTTGGTTATCTTTTTCCTCCTTTTCCCCTTTCTCTTCGGGGGGCCCTTTCTCCCACAGGCGTTGACATCTTTCTTCCGCGCTCTTTGTGTATACAGTTAGCTCTCCGCGTGTAGGATGATGCATACTGTATAAGCTTTAGACTCTAGACTCTGTGATCTGATATTGTATAGCTCAGAGTGAACAGACCGTTGGTCAATAAGCACATAGTCTAGACTTTACTTGTGATATAAATACGTATTCCCCCGTATACAGTAATTTTTTTCTTCGCTAAGCCTGGTCGTACGATAGGGTTGTACACAAAAATTGAAATACCATGTGAGGCTATAAACTTACTCGCCAGGAAAGAAACTTCAATCATTATTATCTCGTTGTCAATGAATTTTTGGCCTATATCGATATAAGACTATTGTAATGTTCAAGAAAGTATTATACAAATATGAGCCAAAAGCTCTAAGATAATTAGGTAATATTTGTAGTGATTGAAGCTTCTTTCCTGGCGACTAAATTTAGCCTAAATATTTCAGTCAAATTTTTTTCTCTGTGTACACACGGCGTGACATCGTTAGTCAATAAGGAAACAGCATTCATTGCCATGACCAAAAGACAACTTCCTTCTTCGTCGATTCGCGGTATCGAATGATTATCCAACTCGCAGCTTCGTCAGTGCCACGGTACAATGCTTCGCCTATTCGACCTGGACGGTCGGAATCTGTTGTTTTACTCTGAATTTTTCAGACCGGTTTTTATAGTCTACATCGTACTTTAACATCCACTCCATCATTGTTTCTTTCCGAATCTCCTTCGTCGCCGAACGCCGCGCGATCGACATTCACGATTTTCGGCACTCATCGATCGTCGAGTCGACAGGTGCCGACGGATTTCTTGCGCAAATATGGGAGTCCAAACCTTTCGTGAGGCGCGGGAGAGAGACGCGAAGAAGGGGAAGGGGGAAGTGGGTGAGGATGCTTTCTCCGATTAATGGAGAAACTTACGGAAGTCGTTACTAAATTTACAAAGTCGCGCGTACGATGCGATGGAATTTGATTCGAGTTGACGAAATTAAATGCGGACACGATTGCTTGTTTTTTTTTGCGTCTTAATCGTTGATTCGAGAAAAGGTTTCTCTTGCTTTTCGCTAGTCTCTTAAGATTATCTCGACTCTATCTTGCTTCGATGCGTCGTTTCCTTTGTATAGAAGCTAGAGGAAATAACGCTTTTCTCCGTCATACGCATGAATTCATCAATAACGTCGACAATGCGCGGTATCTCCATGAGTACGGGGGCGCTAAGGTATCGACGATATTCCGAGGCTTTATATCCTAGCGGAGCTTTAAAGTCCTCTCGAGTTATGCGATGGGCTTTGAAATTCAGGATAAAAGTAGGAAAAGCGTTTCAGTTTTTGTTCAACTTTAAACGCCATTATCTCGAAACGCAGTAGAGATATGTACGTAAGAAATGTAAACAAACTTTTTTATCGTAAAAACATAGACGAACAGTTTTTGTTTAAACTTCTTTTCGATGTCTCTAACCGTTTCTGAGCTAATCAATTTTGAACCTGTTTGCACATCAACTTGCACGTTTATCACATTTTTGTCCATTGTACCAACTTTGAATGCGATTATTTCGGAACGTAGTAAAGATACGTAAAAAATTTTAAGTAACTTTTTTATAGTAAAAACATAGACGAACATCTTTTGTTTAAGCTTCTTTTCAATATCTCCAACCCTTTTTGAACTAATCAATTTTGAAGTTGCACATGAACTGGAACGTTATCCCACTTTTGCCCTACGTTATTGTACATAATATGTACATAAGTTCAATATGCTGGAATAACCAAATGTTGCATTCGACGACCAAATGAGCAGTGAAGCTACAAACTTATTTATTTTAAATTATTAGAAAATTAAAAATGAACCATGAAATACTGAAATAATCGTAATGTTTATTACGCCAGGATGCGAGAGATTAATTTTTCCTTCCCGAGTCTTCTTTCAATTTTTAATTTAACGTTTCGAAGGAACCGATCACGAAAATTCAGTAAATAGATCGTCAGTGAATTGAAGGCTATTTTTAATTTCGAGGTTTTCAAAGGAAAAATGAATTCAAGATTCCGAGGCAGTCTTTCGAAATGTATCCGAGACACAACGGATAAATCTTCAATTGTAAGACTTCTTCTAATTACTCGGAAGTCTTTCTTTTCCGTCGTTCCTCTCATTTCTGTCGCTTTTCTTCGGTTATCGTTCTTCCAAAAAGTTGGAGAAAGCGAAGCCATCTTTCTTCTATACTTATAGAGGATTATCCTCTCGCATGCGTTATACAAAGATGATACGGTGAATATAAACTGTATAAAAAAACGATATTAGGCTCCTCACACGAATACGTATTCCTGTTATAATCGTTTATTCTATCAAGCATCGATCGATTTTCTCGATAACCGATCTATTCTTGACACCATCGAAGCAAAGTCCAGGGCTATTATGTATATGACTGAAAGAAAAAAAGTGATTGACACTAAAGTTCAATTAGTTCGATCGTCTTATTAGTTGAATTAAGTAAATTAGCGATCACGCGTAGAAGAATAAACATTTGTGGTAGACTCAGTATATTTATTAACACGTGTCTAACGCATCTCGAGTTTATCATTCTTTTAATAAATCATCCCGTTACCGTATAAATACCGTTATCGTTCTGTCTGACCATCTAAAGAAAACCAGGTTTTTTCCTCGTCTCACGCAATTCGATTACTCCACACGTATTTTGTAATATCATCACGATCAACAGCCGGTCGTTTTCTCAATTTTTCTCGGATATCCGTTAAATATACAACGCGATGGGGTGGCTACTGTAAGAGAAAACCTAGAAATGTCTGGGAATTTTGAGTGCGTCAGGGAAATCAGGAAAATGTCAGAAAATTTAATATTTGTCAGGGAAAATTCTTAAATTTAAAGTTCGAAATTTGATCAAGACGAATTTATGCTTTTAATTAAATTTTCTCGATTTCTTCTTCGGTTCAAAAATATTTTTGTTTTCTCGCATCTTTGAAGTTTTCTTTCAGGAACTTTTCGGAATTATTAGGAAAATATCAGGACATTTTTTTCACCAGAATTAACGGCCACATTAAACGGCTATAGGTACCGATATTTATTTCCGAACAAGTACCTAGGTACTCGATATTTTTCGTAAAATCACCGACGACGAAATAGGATTTACGGCTTCAAGCCCCTATTTCTTTCACTTTAGGGGAAGTTTTGACAAAAAAAATAAGGGGACAATTTTGATTACGAAAGAGAAGTCTTCCAGAAATTAGAAATGCGCAGTGGTTTAAAAAAATAACCATTTTTAATGTATACAATGAAACACCAATATTTATTAAGCAAATGAAGGATGTTTTTTGTAACTTAAACATTTATATCACATGTCATGTAATTTACATCTGAGTTTCACAATCTGATTTAAGGAATAAGGGACCATTCGTCAAATCAAGTTTCCGGTTAGAAAAATATCGAATTGTAGGGGAAAATCGTGAGTTTTAGGGTGAATAAGGGACAAGTTAAAAAATAGGAGAATAAAGGGGAATAGATGACACACCTCGACACACAGGAACAAGCCTTGATTTTTTGGGAAACCCGTCTGTTATCGGCATCGCAAACCATATGCGAAACTCTTTCCATCTCGTAATATACGCGAAATCGTTGCAGCATTCGCAGTAATCCGCGCGAAGCGAATTCGCGGAATACGCGTGCGTGTACCTGCGCCCGCCCAAACATACGGACGTTTGATTATCCAGTAAGTAAGTACGCCGGTAGGTACTTATATACCCGTACCGATTCTCGGAAAATCGTGGACAGTCAAATCGTATCTACACACAGAGCCGACTGTTGGCGCACGACCGGGTAAATATCTCACATTGTATCGCATTTATGCAAAGAGCCGTTTGCAAGAAAATCTCTCTCGCGTCATCTACAGTATTGGGACCGTGCAACTGCTTGGAGGGGATACGGCGAACGATCGTGCGCAACTAGTGGTGAAGGCTTGAAGTTAGTGGGCACGTCTCTCCATACCTATAACACGTTGACTGCCAGCCACCACCGCTGCCGGGTTAAAGTACATTATATGGCGGTCAACGTGTCTGAAGGTGAATAAACCGGCCCTAAATGTTATGCTTACTGTTTATTGCAATTCTATACTTATAAATAATTGCTATAAAATACACCTGATGAAAAACATTCATATTGTTGTTCACTAATTGGTTTTGCCGAGGATTTCTATATTCTTGTCGTATTTGGTACTGTATAAAAGTGCCTATTTTTTGCCGACTACTGCCACCAGGTGTCACTGTACGGGTGTTGCACGATCCCAATACCAACGAGGAAATGCAGAGCGCCTTCCTTCCTTGACTTCCGCGCCTGTCCTCCGCGAAGGTCAGTCTCGTGGTACCAACGGTCGGTGGAAGAAACGAGCCGTGAAGAGATCAAGAAAAAGTATTCCTTCTTATCGTTTCACGGTCGAACGCCCAAACGTGACGACGCGTTCGGCGTATTCAAAATGCAATTCACTGCCGTTGCACGCGTGTGCCGATCTCGCGATCGGCTCGTTCGTGCGACGTTTCATTAGGTAGCATTGATTCGTCATTAAGACATCAACGTTGAAACGTACAGTGTACGCTTTATACTTTGTACGTAATTCGGTTGAGCGATTGCCTTCCGGAAAACTGGAATTGCACGGCATACGGTACAAGTCGTATACCTAGTAATGCGAGTTTGTGGTTGCCTGACGTCAGGCGCAGCATTACCGATCGCGCCTGATGGAAGGCAACCACGAATGCGCATTAGTATACGAAGTATAAAGCGTATCTCTCACCTTGTATAGCTTCATTGGAAGAGGAAAAAACGAAGTTGTCTTTCATGAGAATTAATGAGATTCTTCTGGAAGACTGGAATCGCACGATATACGGTACAAGTCGCTTCCCACGCGTGTCGTAACGACATTAAAGAAATTTGTTAGCGACGCCTACACGATAAAAACTGTGATTAATTTCCCGTTGAGGTAATAACCATAAATTACAGCGCGCACGCGCGCGCGCGCGCGCGAAACTATCTTCGTGTATTTTGATGATTTTGAAAAAACCGTGTGATAATATCTCCACATTCGAAATACTGGGATGCATGTATGTATATCGTATCACTTGCCATGTTTCTCGCGTCAGTTCGAGCAAAAATATTCATTCTACTTATCTGCGGAGAATAATCTTAATTGCTTTAGTTATAAAAGTCACAGTTGTAGTAAAATCAAGCAAAACATGCAGCGATATTAATTACATTTCTGGATCTCTTGTCGAAATAATAAATTTGTCGAAAAAGCTGCAATTTCGTTTCGTGCGTTTTCGTGTCTGCAAAAGTGTTGTGCAGCGATAAGGGAAAGACCTCCGTCATCTGTTAAGCTTGGAAAATTATGAGAGATAAGGAAAAAGGAGGATAGGCAGTAGAGAAAGGCGAGTTAAAATACAACCTCACTACATCGAGAAAATAGGTTATTAATAGTTAATAAATATAATTTCAAATACGGCGAAATGAATATTTCATCGGGACAAGAAAATATATGTTAATTGTGAAAATGTTTATTTCATTTAAACGGTTGCTTCGAAAGATTTAATTATGCCAAATAAATATTGCAACAATTAACGAATATTTATTTGTTCCGGTAAAATGTTTATTTCGCCATATTCAAACAAACATTTATTAACTACAAATTAACTGTTTACTCGGTGTAAAATTCACTACGGTTGAATCTTATTTCTTGTTCCTAAAATTCTCCGCAACCCCGATTCCCCTTGTGTTTTTCATCGTGTACCCACGACTGACTTTACCCGACAGAATAATAAAACTTTCATCAGCTCGACAACGAAAACAAGCATTCACCCTAACAAAGGACGCAGCTAAGCCCGAATTTGCGATAATTTGCCTTGGAAAAGCGACGAAATTGAAATTCACTGAATTCCCTTGGGAGTGATTGGGGGGGGGGGGGGGGGGGGGGGAGAAAAGCCTTCTGTTTTCTCATTTGGTCCCCTTATAGAAGGCGTGGGCGCTACCTAGAATCGGCCACGTTAAATTTAGAAACGAGAATAACCATAGTATAGACGTCCGAAGGGCGTATTTCGCAGATCGGTTCTACTATTGCCTTTATAATCCTGGAATAAACAGAGAATTCTGATTTCTAGTCCTTTTGAGAAGCCAGCTTTCCTCCAATTGCAAGAGTTCTATACCTACAGTTCCATAATTATTTTCTAACCAATGATGTTTACGAAAAATTATCATCACTAGATTACTAGATTGGAAAATTTTCTTGATTATTTTCTCTGCAATTATCCTCTCTTACGTAAAATTTACTCAAATAATTTTTTTCGAAATCTAACCTCGCGTTAATGAAAATGTTATTGTCATTACAATATGGCCGGCATTGTATGCCGGATTGTCTGCTAGCGGTAATTTTGTTATTTTCCGTTTTCGTTACCTCTTCATGGTGGTTATGAATTTCGGAAATAATTTTAGCTTATTTTTACGCAGGGTGTAATGTCCAAGAGAGCCGAAATAGGAGGAGCCTGATTCCGTTCAGAGTTTATACACTCATCACACACACACAATGGTACCGACTTCCTACGATCTCCTCGCTTTGATACAGAGTTGAGAGCTGAGTGGATTCCCAGGAATGTGTGGAGATCGTAGGAAGTCATTGTCATTGGTTAGTGTACTAGCTCTCAATAATATTAAGCTCCTCCTGTTTCAGCCCTCTTAGCCATTACACCCTGTACCTATATGAAAAGAGCATTCACTTCATGATTTTCGTTCAAATTACGGCAAAAGTAGTCAAGAAAATTCTAGTAACCCTATGTATAGTTTCAAATTTACCACGAGAGTGCGTGATATGACTCCCAAGGAAAAATGCGGTACGTCCCCACTTAATGCCTTGTATACGTACGTATGTATAATACATACATACCTACACACTTGGCCTCGTATTCAGTTGTCGCACAATCGGGCGCTCACACACTCATAGGTCCTACGTACGAGTATAACAATCCGCACGTACTCCTCGCAATAACTGCACGGTGATTAGAAGGCGGATGTTTAACGAAATGTCAGTCTCGAGCGAGCGAAGTATGTAGCTTCTATACAGTGCTGTTTTCGCCCTCGCGAAAAACGAGGTCGTTCGATGTAAATGTAATGCGTGATTCGTTGCGACAAACTCCTGCCCGTCTTGTCGCGCGACGAGGAACGAGGATCGGAGAGGTTTTCCGGCGAGGCTCGATCTGGATTTTTCCTCAAGTCCAAAGTATTTAACACTAGAACTACCGAATGGTCGCGCTTTATAAGACGGTCGTTTTGGCGAGTGATTATCTCGTTATCCGTGGATTTTTCGTCCACACTGCTATAGAACTTTTTTGTAGACCGAAATGTGCTCTACAAAAAAGTATTCTACCAATTTTGACAAAAACCTCACGGGTTACGAAATAATTGAGGTTGAATGGAACTCTGAATAAGACACCGGTCAAATTGACCGGTTGCGGGAGTTCTAGTGTGAAAGTAAATTTCCAGTAATGTAACTTATTTATTTCCCAAATTAAAAAATCATTGTTTTTTTGCGCTGTAGTGCTATGAGAATTAAATTTTACGTGAGAAGAAAAGGTGAAAGGGGAGGATCATGGAGAATCTGATGTTTTTTTTAATCATTTATAGGGACGGGGGGAAGTCAAAAATTCACTCAAAATTCATCCTTACGTAATATGTGCATGGTCCCTTATCATAAGAAATTCCGCGTCTTCCAGCCGATTGTTTACAGCTTTTCAAAATACTATTCCAAAATATTATATAATATAATATAAAATTAATCCTAATCAAAATAATATACCATATTAATCTTACGATTAATCGTGGTAATCGTGGAATTGCTATAATTTCGAATAATATATACAGAAAAAACGCGTAGCTCTGAATATCTTATACTTTTTTTTCACACGAAAACGACGAATAACTTCGTTTCAAGTCAACTTCCGGGTTTGACGGTATCTCTCAAATTTATTTGAAAATACGAAAAGCGCCCAGCATCCGGCCAATCGCGAAATGCCCTTTCCTCCGCACCAATCAACCACCCTCCGTGCACCCGAGTGTCGCGTGCGCAAATTCACCCTGTATATGTTCGCATATGAGCATCGGCGAGCAATTGGCACGAGGCGAGTACGTTGGTAATAATTAGCCGGGTGGGTGTTTTCCACTGTGCGTCCGATTCGAGGTGTCGGATAGCGCGGGAGGGCGTATAGGTAGCAGGAGACGCGGGGTGGCGAGAGGAATGCTGGGAGCCCCACGCGCGCTCTCCGCTCCGACGACTCGCCCCCCTTTTCCGCGTTGAAAATAGTTTTCAAACGACGAGTGGCGCACGAGTTCGATTGATCGAGAGCGAACGGAAAAAGAAATTTAATTAAACTGGTGTCGCGCGCGTCCCTCGAGGATCGCTGCGGATTTTGTGCCCTCCCCCCATTCCTCCCCCAAATCCGCTAGTCTACAAATTTCCCTTGGACTTTTTACGTCGACATTGGCCGTGGCGAGGTGACCTGAGCTGCGAAGAAACGTCATTTGTCGAGTTTTTAGCAAGCTCGTGGAAAATTGATTGTGATCGAATTCAGAATAATTTTCTATTCTAGATAGTTTAATATACGTAAATTGTGTACAGCAACGTTTAGCTCGTATAGATTTTCAAATGCATCGAGGTTGTGCGCTTTATGAGTACCTACTTGATAAGCAAGCGTATATACGACATTAAATGATTTCAAAATAATACAAATAAAATGCGGAACATGTATTCGTAAATACGTTGTTATAATAAATTCAACGATTAATTTGAATGACATTATAACGTAAACCATTTATTTGAGAATAGTTATTTTTTTAAACTCACGCGGAAAAATAAACGTAGACTGTAGAACAATCAATTATCGTAGTCTGCACGAACGTCGTGATGATTACATAAGTTTATCTGGGATGTTTCAAAATGAACATTCAATTTCTGAATAAAGAATATTCTTAATAAAGAATAAAAGAAGAAAGAAGAATTTAGTTATTCCAATTATATACGACCTAACCAAACACAATGGTTAGATTGACAAAATTTAACCTTCTAACCAAACAATTTGGAAGAACAACAAAATTTTATTTTAAGTGTACGTCTTTTCCTTCATTTACCCCCTTAATTCGAATCACTGAAAATCAGTGAATAGAAGGTTACTAAAGTTACAACGACCTTACATATATATTCACTGGATTTAAGCGTACCTATATATATACCATACACATTGATTTTCCCATTATTTTTTCCGATTCAAATTTAGAAAGCAGAAACACTCGCGTATAGCTGTGCGAAAATTGCAGTCCTCTCTCGGCAATTTTATCGCTATAAAGCAATGCTACGACGATTTACTATTTTACCACCGCAATTATTACCATCGCGCCCCACTTTAATTACCTGATCGACGACGATTCCTTCTCTCGCTTTCGAACGCGCGGCAAATTCCCGCGACGCTATATAGGTACCTATACAGCTATATCGTATACGTACGGAGTTCGGTCGAGGCGGACGACCCGCGCCTCTCGTTTCGCACAAGTTTAAATTTCTTGTTTACTTCGAATTTAACGAGGGAACCGAGAGGAAATCGTACGGTGGAGTCGTGTTTTCACGATCTCCCCTCTCCCATCGTCTGTATTCCTCCTTGCCATACTCCAAACCATAAATGAAAACGAGAACTTACATATCATACTATCATCTTCGCGACGTTCACCGTCTCAATATCACACTTCCGAATTTACAAACGCTGCGAACAAGAGCGACGTCGTCAGCGCAACTATACACGTTTCTCGGGGAAGTACCCCACTCGTTGTTCTTCCTCATCTCCTCTCCTTCCTCTCAACCCTCTCTCTATCCCTATACTTTTCTTCTCCTCCGCACTAGCGCTCCATTAAAGGCCATTGCACGTAAATTTCCGAAAGCCGTAAGCTTAAGGATTGACCAATCAAAAAGCCTGTTTAAGAACACCATCTTGAGTTGTAAGCATAAAGAATGATATTCCGTAAGAATGATATTTCTGATTTTTGATTTCTTAAATTTACGGCTTACGGAAATTTACGTGCAATGGCCTTAAGCGATCGTAGGCTACTGTAGAGTACTAGTGTCCCCTTCTGGGCAAATGTGAAATTAAATTTTTCCCGAAAGAGTAACTAAAATTAGTGTTACTACTTTCTCCGCGATTAAAGCGAAAATCATAAAGCGAAAATCATAAAGCGAATGCACTTTTCATATATAAAATGACCGCAAATATTTTCTGAAATCATAGTCATCACGCAAGGGTAATGAAATCGGGAAATAATAAAATTATTGCTATATTGTTATGATAATAACATTTTCATTAATTCGAGTTGTACCCTCATTCGGTTCTAGTTTCGAAAATGTAGTATGACACGTGGATTTCGAAAACAAATTATTTCACTACGCGAGATAGAATAATTGCAGAGAAGGTAATCGAGATAATTTTCCAATCCAGTGATAATTTTCCATAAACATCATTGGTTGAAAAATGAGGAACTATACGAGGCTCTTGTAATTCGATCTTCTCACAAAGAAAATATTTATATTCTTTAATTCAATTTGTAATCTGTATACATATTTAACCCCAGCTCAAATAAGGCCGACGATAAAAAATGAGAAAAAAATACGGAGTAAAATAATTTTATCCAAACTTTTCGGATGTGCAATAAAAAGAATTAGCGAGGAGACCGAATTGAAGGAAAACTGGCTTTAAAGGGCTACAAATCAGAATTTCTCCATCGACTCCAAGGACTTCTTATTTATAACAATAAAGATCGAGCCGAGCCGCGACCGTCGCGTCTTCGTCGTATCTTCCCGCCTATGCCAATTTTCGTGCCGCGACTCCTTCGCCAAGGTCGCGGTCGAGGTTGAACCCCCCCGCAGCAATTCCATTTCGCCAGCTATGTCGGGCGGGGGTAGGGGTCGCGGTCATCTCCCGCGCGCGGCGATGCCTCGATAGCGAAGCGGTTATACGCGGAGGGGGGAGGATACGCGTTCGGCACGAGCCACAAGCACTAAATTTCCTTCGCCAGAGTTGTGCACCGCTCAGAACAAAGGACATTCGCGTGTGCCGCATAGAGCTTTGCACACAGGGACACACATACGCGGTATGCACGCGTACTTCTGTATGTACGCGGTCGCGGCGCAGCTATCCGCATCTCCTGCAAAAGGCAACGCAGCCGAGGACGTTGCGTCCGCACGCACCGCGTCTACTGCACGCGTATAACGGAGGAGCGCTAAAGGTTGATTCTCACTATACGTTCCGTTTCCGTTCCATATACGTTCAGTAAAATTCTAGTCTGTTCACATTTTTCCGTCAGTGTTCAGTTTCCTTTCCATCAAAATAGTGGATGTTGTATGCAATAGTGTTAAAATGTGGTCCGATGAAAACCTAATCATAGCTGCTATTACATTAGATGAAAAAGCTTGCTTAAAAAGAAAAAAACCAAGATTTTGGGTGCATGAAATGTTAAAAAAAAGAAATATTGATGGAGAATATGTTACATTATATGGACGAATAGAAGTCGAGGGAGATCTAGAACGCGCGAGATCATTGTGACCTCTCGCTCCCCTATAATGATGAAGAAACGGTAGCTGTTGAGGAAAGTCGATCCTGCGAATAACGTATCGTTAGCACTCCTTCAGGGATAGGATTTTGCCTCACCAGTTCAATCAGTTTCTCATCATTCATATTTCAAAACTAAAAGCAAACGCGCTGTCCGCCAAACAATATGTAACTGACCCGCAAAGACTGTTCCCACTATCCTTACCGCTTCCGACACGTTTCAGTCTGTCCGTCAAAAATACTTTTGCGTTTAAACTGAACGGAAGTGTTCGGAAACGGTATCTAAACGGAACGGAAAGTGTGTATACCCACACTTATTTTTATGTCATAATATTTTATGTAAACGGAACGGAAACGGAACGTATAGTGAGAATCAACCTTAATGCGCAGCCCCGCCGGGAGAATCGAGACTAGCGGAGCGCTCGACTAATTTCATTCCGCGGCGCACACAGAGTGGCGTTAGCCGCGACGCAACGTATGTACGCGCGGCACGCGATCACTTTTATGCCCGCTCCTCCTCTCGTCCTTTCGTCTTCCTCCTTCGCGTCTCCTGGGCACTCCACCGTCCGCCTGCATCGTCGCAAAGTGGTAAAATAGTTGAGCGGAGATCGCGGCACACATATCGTCGGTCTTATCACGTAAGGGCGTATCTCAAAAGATTTGAAAATTGAGTTACGACCGCCAATAGGTTGCTCTCTCTCTCTCTTAAGCCTTATATTTTTATCTCACGACCCGGCGTACCTCAGCATTTTATACTTTTGCTCCCCATATATATTTTTCGTCGTGTCTCGAAATAATCAAAATTTAAATCTCACGTATAGTAGGCCTAACTTAGGATAGGCCCATACGTGTGATTTAAAAGGCATTCAAGCGCATAATTTTATACATAAAAAAATCACCAAGATATACAAATAATTGCAGGACTTATTCACAATGAAAAATCGTGAAATATTTTAAATCGCTCTCCTCTGGGAAATCATCAAAACTGAGATACGCCCTTACGGTGCGTGATGCGCGCTTCCCGCGACGTAGATTGCCGGTTTAATAGCGCTTTCGAAGTCACTTCCACTGCACGATCAGAGGACGGTCGATATTCCATCCCCCCCCGCCGAAATAGCCCCGTAAATCAGTATTATGGCGGCGTGTCTTTCGAGTGGTTTCTTTGGGATGCTGTGTCGGAATGCGTGACTATTTGTATGCGGTTTTTACGCCGTTTTATGGAACGTCGTTACTTTTTTTCAATTGACATATTTCGAAATCTTTGTAATTTAGTCGTTTAGGTTATATTTGGTTGAATAAAATATGAGAAAAGGAAAGGTCGAGCATTCAAATGACCGCGTGCATCGGGTAACTCGATGAATTGACTGAATTTCGCGTTCTATATGAAAAATCTGAAATATACGATGGATTGAAATTAAATAAAATCTCGTGATTAATACGGAGGAAATGCTTTCTGAAGATTTTTGAGCGCCGTCGATCTCGAATCCGAAGATGAACTTGCAAAAAGTGTGCAGCTGAAATCGATATAACCGCGGATGTTCAAGATATTTCGGTATTTAGGATAAAAGTGAGATAATTGCCCTGATTTCCGTTCAACTTCAGCCGCTATTATCTCGAAACGCAGTGAAGATATGTGAAAAGTCAAGAATAGGTTTTTGAGCGCCGTTGATCGCGAATCCGAAGATGAACTTGCAAAAAGTATGCAGACCAAATCTCAATATAACCGCGGATGTTTAAAATATTCCGGTATTTAGAGTAAAAGTGAGATAAAAATGCTAAGTTAAATCTCTGTTAGACTTTAGCCGCCATTACCTCAAAACGCAGTGGAGATATGTAAGAAGTCGTGCAGAGCTTTTTCACAGTAAAAACCAAAACGAACATTTTTTACTAAAACTTTTTTCCAATACCTCCCACCATTCTCAAGATAATCGATTTTGAACGTCCACTTAAATCGAGGCGTTTTTATCCCACCCTTTTACTCCATGCAAGCAACCCTCGATTAATGTACCTCGCATTCAGATACGTCACGAGAAAGACGACGCTATCTCCCGGTATTTATGTAGATGTCGTGGAGTAAAGTTCGTTTCCCTCGCATTTTTTGCAGGCCTGCACTTGCGGAGCATCGAGGAGCCGAGGATGACGGCGGAGACGGCAGCTCCGTGTGTGCAGGGGGTGCAAAGCGTTCAGGGTATCAGCGCCAGCCAGGCGGCCCTGCAACAGTGTCAAGATGGCAAGTCCGGTTACTACTCCTCCACGTCGGCGGTGTACGATCCGGAGTATGCGCGAATGGAGGCGTGGCTCGACGAGCATCCCGACTTCGTCAACGACTACTTCCTAAGGTATGTGTGTGGATCCTTATTTCTCTCTTCCCTCCCTTTCGTCAAGACTCTCCCGTAGATTGGAGCAATATCAGCATTTCGCGCGATTTGAGCCACTCGAAAATGAATATTTCCCGAAATTTGTTGAAAAATTAAGTTATACGAGTACAACGATTTTGCTAAATTATAAAAGAGGCGTAGATACTTATACCAAATAATGAATGCGAGCGAGATAGGCTCATATAACACTATAACGTAGCTGCATTAAAAATGTCGCTTTCTAGCTCTGATAAGATCGAAAATGAGAAATAAAAAAAATGTCTGTGGGTCAATAATTTTGTCTAAATTTTTCAAATCTGCAATAAACAAAAATTCGTGAAAACACCGAATTGTGCTTCTGTATAATTCGATTTCTCTGTATTTTTTTCGGAAATATTCATTTGTGGGTGACACGAAAATCGGAGCGACGAGCGCCAGTTCATAATAGCGAAACGCGAGCCGAGACGCCGAACTGTATAGGTATACAATATATACGCTCCGTTTCCGTTTTCGCGCGCAGGAAGGTGACGCGACAGACGGTGGACATGTGGTTGGTGTCTCACGCGACGCCGACGTCGTCCACGGGAAGCTGTCTGGAGCTGGCGAGCCCGACCCACGGATCCGGAACCTCCTCTTCCGGCCGGGGCGGTTCGGGAGGATCGGGCGCCACGACGCCGGTCCGCAAGATCTCCGCGCACGAGTTCGAGAGGGGGGGACTGCTCAAGCCGATCGTCAACACGATCGACGGCACCCCGACGTTCCTCAGCGTCGGTTCCGTTGACCCCGGGCAACCCGGGAATCAGCAGCAGCTCGGCACCGGAAATTCGGGCCGGCCGCAGAGACGGTCCAGGCACGAGCTCAGGCATCTGGACGAGAAGGACCTCATCTTCGAACTGGTGTGAATTAATTCTCCTCTCTTTTCTTCTCTTCGCGATCGGTCATATCCGTCGAATGTTGCTGGGCGGGGAATTCTATTATGTAGGTTCTCTTCCGGTTTTTCGACGCAACCTTCGGAGAAATATCGACGCTGGCAAATAAGAACATCGTACCTATCTCAATTTTTGGCCAAAATGAGTTGACATCACTTTTCAATATAAGAAATTCTCCTCTTTCAGTGAAAACCATGATTTCTACATTATTTTTGCAAATATGTGGATTTTTAAACAAAGTAGTTTAATCGTAGGTATCTGATTAATATGGAAAAATTTGGCATAAATATTATTAACTTTAAACCTACTTTTTGAGAAACTGTCATTATTGAGATACGATGTTCTTATTTGCGAGCGTCGATATGTTCATTTTATAACTCTACACGGAAAAAAATATTAGTAATTTTTACAGCAAATCCCAGTAATAAGGCTCCACGAGGTGAAACGTTAAATTTTTTAATAGACACAGCGTACTTTTTACAATTTGTAAGAGTATAAACCCGTAAACACCCGATACATATTAATGAGAGATTGGTAAATTTTACCGTACAAACTGATGTTTATACTATTACACTGAGAAAAAAATGTGGTAGATCTGACTAAATTAGCGGTCGCCGGCGGGGGAACGCAGATATAGTTACTTGAACTAATATAATAATTCGCTAGGCTCGACTATAGCTTGTTTTCGTCAAACAATTTCAAATCTTTATAAATCAATTATTTAATTCAAGTAACCCCAAATCGGCGTTCCCCCGCCCGTAACTGCCAAATTAGTCAAATCTACTATTTCTTTCTCTGTGTAGGAACTATAAAAAATACGCTGTGGTCTATTAAAAACTTGGATGTTTCACATTGAGGAGCCCTGTTACTGGAATAACTAAAAATTCATGGGTTTTCTCATGATTTTTTGCTGACCCTTTTTTTTCTGTGTATCGTTAAAATGCGCGAGGTCTTATAAAATTGTCGGCGTTATAGTTTGTATCTTTCCAGACAGTTGGAAAGTTTGTGCTCAAATCGGTCCATTAAATTTTATACGTTAAAATCAGTCGATTTTCCACGTTGATTCAATATTTTTTTTAATGTAACACGAACAACGTTAAAATTAATACAAAGAATGTTAAATTGAGACAAAGAACTATTTAGAATACGCGGACCGATTCCAATACAGAATTTCTAACTGTGTACTTCTAAATCTGAAGGTTTGTAATGTGCATTTAAAATCACGTGCACTTTTCCGTGAAATTTTGAGAAATATCGAAAGCCAACATAACGTTGTCTATTAGTAAATGCGCTCATTTTGTAAGACGTCACATTTACACGAATTCAACGCTTCCAAAGAGTATATATACGATATTGCAATCTACACGACGGTTACAAACGTCGCATAATATTTAGACAAACCAACGTCATAAACAAACGCGTCGCGATCCGGATCGGACCTGTGTAATTCGTAAAAATCTCAAATCGTCTCGAGGCGTGTACTCCCGACATCGAAAAACGAGTCCCGATGGAATACAGAAAGGCGAGCGAATACACGTCGATAAAAGCAACGAAGCGGTCGCGGCCGACGATAAGCCCGTCGCGCTCGCGGATAAGCGGAATACGTCCAGCTGGCGAAGATCGAATAAATTAGCCGGCGGGTCCGCGGCATCGATACGCATTTCGAGCCGCGCCGCTTATCTCCTCGTTACCCCGACGGCCGTTACACGAGAACCCCGCGCTCGCTGTTCGCAGGTGAAAGACATCTGTAACGAGTTGGACGTGCGCTCGCTGTGCCACAAGATCCTGCAGAACGTGAGCACGCTGCTGCACGCCGACCGGGGCTCGCTGTTTTTGGTGCAGGGCGAAAGGGGCGGCGGTTGCATGCCCCCCTCCTCGCACGGTAACGAGACCGGCGGCAACGAGGGCAACGACGGTGGCGGCGGCGGCGGCGGCGGGACGCCGCGCAACAACAACGTCCACAGCCGCAACAACAATCGCACGTACTCGCGGAGCCGCTGCCTCGTCTCGAAGCTCTTCGACGTGTGCTCGCGCTCGACCCTCCTCGAGATGGAGAAGAAGGAGGAGATCAAGATCTCCTGGGGCACCGGGATCGTGGGCTACGTTGCTGAGAGCGGGGAGCCAGTCAACATACCGGATGCTTACAAGGCAAGGTCGCTTCGCTCTGACTTTTAGTAACCTCGACCCAGGTATTTAAGCGGTGCGTTGACAGCGGGAGCAACGGCCCGACGTCGCTGCGCTCTCGCGCCGCCGCGCCGCCCGTCTGTTGCGGTGGTGTCCCGCGCTCGCCTCGGCTTCCACACGCCGTGCGCGCTGGCGCGCCATCGGTATGCGTGTGCGCGGTGTGCACGCGTATCGACGGCTGCACATCTGCGCTTCCGGGGAGGGGGTGTACGGATCGGTCGAAATCCGAACGTCTCGCGGATCGGCGGGGCGAGCCGAAGGCGACGCGGCGTCTGTTGCTCCTTCTACGTCGCGCGCGTTCTCGTGCGAAAATAGCCCATTTTGGTTTCTCGCGAGGATTCGCGCTTGTGTGCTTCGTTAGGCATTTTCGCTTTACACGGAAACAAAATAAATCGTAGCATTTACAAAGTTTGTGGCAAATTTCGGTATAAGGCCAGTTTATTGTCAGGAATAGGTACAGTTTTAGTAAAAATTATAGTACAAATTGTAGAAGTTGTAAGCGTTGCTTTGATTTTTACTAAAATTGTAGTTGACGGCTGGAAGCTGGTCAGTTCTTTTCAGCGAGTCACCTTTTTTGTCAGTCCTTTCAACAAAAGTCACTTCTACACCCTAATTTTGACATTTTGATCAATCATTCATGCTCTTCAAAGTTATACAACAAAGATTCTGTGCATATAGGTGCTGAGAGAGCTGCATAAATTCAGCGCAAATTATGTTAGAAGGCGTTAAGCCAGTGCAGAAAGAAGTAGCTAATAAAAATCGGGAAACTGATTTAGTACGAAAGCGAGTTAAAAGAAAAAAAGTCAGAATCAATCATGCAATTCATTGCTAAAAGCCTAAAGTTATTAAGGTCAAAATCAGTGTAAACTATTGATTCTGAATCAGTTTATCCAATTCTGGTACGTTGATTAAGAATAGGTCATCTACCCTAATTATTATTACTCAAAACCAAAGTTATAAATCACAAAGAGTACACTATCGAAAAAGTTTTTACGTTTTTCGCATCTATTTAAATCAGCTACTAAGTTTAGTTTACTCAATCAGTAGTTATTTGAATAACGAGATAAATGTAAATGTAATGTTTAATCTTTCTTTGAAATAGACTTCTGAAGTCATAAACATAAATTTGTGATACTTGTTTGTTCCTTAAGTTTCTCGTAATTCAAAAAATGAAAGTTACATTGGTAACTCTTTGGTCACTCTTTTGTGCTCATAAGGTTATTATTTCCCTTATTTTTTAGAGGTCATAGACCACTTCCAGCCCTGTAGTTGTCGTAACAATAAATTAGCCTTGTCCCGAAATTTACCACAGACTTTGTCAATGTTTATTTATTGTTTTCCGTGTACGCTGGAGTAACGTTTTCGTGTATTTTATTCGACTTTCTTTCATCCTGGGGTACCTTGCTATCGGCGCGACGCAGTTTTTCGAACGAAACCCGGGGAATTAAAGCTCCGCTATGACGATTTCTATACGTTTGTATGTATACGCATTTCTCGGGCAAGAAATCGCAACGTGATCTCCATAGAATTTGCAGCGAAGCGTAAACAGCCGCTATTCAAAATCGTCGCGCCGGCGAGCGTAGTATTTTCCCCGTAGATTCGTAATATTCCGTTCGTTTGGCCGTGAATTCTCCTTCCAAGGGGACATTGCACTCTATCCGGTTCGAGATTTTCTCTCCTCGTCTTCGTGCAATGCTAATGATCGTCAGAGACGATGGAAGAAGCGTATCCCGTGTGTTTTAAAAGGCTCTCTGTTTCCAATCGACGCGATTTCATGCGAAAGCTCGCGGCTTATCGATGAAATCGGAGCTATTCGTTATTTATTCGTCGTAGCACGCCAATTCTATCTCGATTTAACTTTGCAAATTCGGTATTTGCATACAAAAATGATCGTGTTTTTAAATTCAATTTGTAATCTGTGTGTATATATTTATAATACCTATCATAAGAAAAAGAAAATATCCGAAAAAATAATTATTCGCTGAGTTACAAGTGTGTTTCTCTATATGCATTTATAAGATTTTGACGTCATCGAAAAACTAAAGAGACGCACTTATGCCGAGCAACGAGTGCGAGATAAGTCTTGCAGGACAATGACGTACACTGAGAAAAAAAAAAGATTAAAAATTATTCTGTTAGAAGGATAATCTGAGTACGAAAGGTAAAATAGGAAGGTTAAATTTTAAACCCTGGAAGGATAATTTTTGATCTATTTCACCTTTCGTACTTAGATTATCCTTCTAACAGAATAATTTTAAATCTTTTTTTCTCTCAGTGTAGGTAATTGCATTTTTAAATAGGCCGAAAGAGAAAAATGATAAAATACGGAGTAAATAATTTGGTTCAAATTTGTCGAATCTGCAATACAAAAATTAGTGAGCAGACCGAATTAACGGCGCTATTCTGTACCTATCATACTATAAGCTCTATAAGAGGCCACGTTCTATAAAGTTACACTATTTTCTTATGTGACTTTATATAATAGAATGTAGTACATTATACAGCTTACGGTTTACAGTTTACAAAAGTACAGTTATAGCGCCATACATTTTATTTGACGATTTCTCTCGATTTTTATTTCGTACGCGTTTCTGTGTAGACATTATTCTTTCCCTTAACAAGCAGACGGTACAAACCCCGTCGAACGAAGCAACGCGTCTTTCGTCGAGTCTATCGCGAGCGAACGGAAGCCTCCTGCGTTGCGAACGGTCGTTTCGTAGGTAATCAGTACGCCAGCCCGTTTGGTGGAAGCCTCTGATTAGTCGTTATCAAGAACGGATGCTCGTTGTTACGGCTGTCACGCGAGCGTCGGTTGCTGGAAAACGCTCGGAGGTATATTTCCACGTGCTTCAGTCGTCACGCGTGCTCGTTCGCGAGGAAATTTTTTTCGGTAAATTCTGAAATATCCGAGCAGGTGCGTTATGTGATAGCATCATTGCCTTGATTTCGTTCCGACGATGTTTGTACGCGGTTTTCGGGACTTTGATTAAGAGTAGCGAAAGAACCGGGAAATCTTGGGAAAATTCGCAAACTAAATTCGGTCTTTTGGTAAAAAAAAATATTCATATTTTTAAATTCAATTTGCAATCTGTATACATATTTAAAATATCACACGAAAATGAAAATATCCGAAATAATTCGCTGAGTTATAAGCGCATTTCTCTCTACAACGTTGTGACATCATCGAAATGCAAGAGAGACGCACTTAACGACGCGTGCGAAACAGATAGGCCTACACGATAACGTAGCTGCATTTCAAAATGTCGTTTTCCAGCTCTAATAACACCGAAAATGAGAAATGAAGAAATACGAGGTAAATAATTTTGTCTGAATTTTTCGAATCTGCAATGAAAAAAATTTGTGAGAAAACCGAATTTAAGACTCGGGGAAATATTCTAGACTTCGAAAATCAGCCCTGTGACGCCGTAAAACATACTGACTTTGTCATTTTGACACTCAGCCATGAGCATTTGCCATTATTTTGACTGTCTCAGAAGTGAATTTGGATTTTGTGCTTAGCCGATAGGTGAATATGTTTCGTACTCATTCCAATGACTGCAATTCTGAAATTCACAAACATTTCATCTGGAAATCAGGAAGATCTCAGGGAATTTTGAGGACAGATTTTGTTCGCCACTCTGTAATTGAAGCGGACAATGGAAAAATCGATATCTAGTCGAATTAGAGATTCAATCACCGTCCAAAAGCCGCAGAAAAACGCCACTTGCATATATACACGCGAACGGCAATTGAATATCTGACGCGCGTTACAGAATTGTTCGTTCGGAATTCAATGACACGGAAGCATACGGCAATCAAGCACATCGCGTTCATCGATCGATACGTATATACATAAGATGATCGCGATTCCGAACTCGACGATTTCGAGCTTTATCGGAGCCACCATCGTTATTTGCCAAATGAATTACGGCGATATCTACACACGTCGCGCCGTACATCCGCCGCGAAGCCGGAGACCCGGACGTAATTCGTCAACTCGGATCACGCTGTGTCTCGTGACAAATCAGCGGCTGTACTCCTGAAGATATCGTGGATCTCGATAGTAGAGCGAGGCGTGTACGTGGAATAATGTACGCATATCGGTGCGGAATCGCGTTTCGGGTGTCCTCGGTTCGATCGATAAGGCGTCATCGAGAATTCCTCGCAAGAAATATGAATTATGAGGTGATAAAAACTCGAAAAATATTATTGTCCGAAATGATATCGCTCGAGATTCAAATTACGACGGTAAATAGACACGAAGAATTTTCTCCTCCGCGCGCGAGAGAGCGCAAACTCTTCGGCAGGGGCAAGGGCCCGAAAATGGGAAAACGTGTCTTATCGGAATCCATTCAGCCGTTCGTTCTCGCGCTCGTAGCTCGCGGGGTGTGCGAATGCAAATTCTGCGGGGCGTCTGCTATCGAGTGATTTCGAGATGTCGTGGCGATACATACCGGGCGACGGTATCTCGTGGTTGCCGTGGTGGACTCGATTTATCTCTCTAACCCCGCGTACAGTCTCCCTACTACTGGTCGTGTCGATGTGTACTTTAACGGTGTTGTAGCCATATAAATCGTTGCAGTTGAAATCTAATACATACGTTTTAGAAATGCAAAGTGGCGATGGAATTGGGAAATCAGGGAAATCAGATCGTTAAAAAAACCCTGAGATTTTTAGGGAAATCAAGGATAATGTTAGAATTAGAAATATAAATAAATAAATTTGGTAAAAATGGTGATGGCACATCTGCTGTTATACAATATTTAAATTAAATTAATTTTAATAAATTTGTTCAAAATTAAAAATAAATAAATCAATGTTATGGTCAAATAATAAGTTTATATATTTTATGTTTTAAAGTTAAATTTTTAAATACATTTAAAAATTAAATTAAATCTCAGGTATTTTTAACGATCTGAAAATCTTAGGGAAAGCACGAGAATCTTTGTTGATCTGGAAATCTTAGGGAAATTTCAGGAAAATTTGCGAACTAAATTGGAAACTCAGTGAAATATGATGGAATTTGAAGATTAGTTCGAAGATGACGAAAATTATACTGATTTTGTGATACTGACACTGAGCCATGAGTCGCCCTGGCGGAAAATTTTTTTACCAATATCTACGCGAAGTACTACGCTTAATTACACCCCCAACTACGTAATAAATTATACAAACAATTATCAAAATATACGGTATGGGATAGGTTCTAGTTCCGCTTAAACAACAATTTTTTATATCTAAGATGCAAACAAAACTCGAAAGTTTTAATTGGTTGTAGAAAATGTATTACGAGAAACTACAACTTTCGAAGAATTTAGAGTTGGTTGTAAATATTCTTTAAACGTAATATATATAGAAACGACTTTGATCCGCGTAATTTTTTTTCCGCCGAGGCGTCTGCAGAAGTGAATTCGAATTTTGTGCTCAACGGATAAGTGAATAGATTTCTTACTTCTTTCACAATGACTGCAACTCTGAAATTCACAAACATTTCATCTGAAAATCAAAGAAATCTCAGGGAATTTTGAGAGGGTAGATATTTGTCGCCACTCTGATATGCTAGATAAGAGCGAATACGTATAATGTATATTCTACATTGTAATTATAAATACAAAGCTTTATCTCGGATGTGATCTTAAAAAAAAAAACATCTCGACAAATGGCCCACATTTGCAGAGTCAAAAAGTTGGAGCCTCTCCGATTTGGCAAGAAAGGGCTTGCTTAATCACCTTTCACGATCCATCAGTTGACAACCGCACTGATTACATACATTTATACCGCGGGGGTCGACAAAACCACTTGGATTTCGTCTTGATGAAGCTCGACAAAAAATTTGTGTCCTCTCTATGGGGCGCTACATATAATACACGTATGTCCTCATTTCTCCTGAGAGGCGGTCCATCAACTCGAAAGACGATGTAATCCTCGGAGGATCGTACTTTGTGACATTTTCAGCCGACAATCATTCTAGCAATGATCCCGTGAAACGAACATTCGTTTGAGATACGCATGGCGCGTCGGAATTAAGCGTCGGGACCCACGATTATCATCTAATTTAGGTGATTCTGGCTGGGGAGTGATGTTTACGCAATTAGGATCCTTCATCCCTTTGTTATCACCAACAGCAGACGAGACAAGACTTGAAAATACTCGTACTCTCCTTTCCCTCGTGAGGGGAAATTTTCATGTAATTTTCAAACGATAAATCATGTCGGTTCAACTTTTGAAACTCATTTTTTGCGGCTTAGATTGGACCTATCTCGGCCGATGTATTTTTCACGCTGAAATCGAATTCACCGCCAACGTAATCTTTCGTTCTAAAATCGTATTAGGCGGTTCCAAAACATTCTATGCGTTTAAATTAATGAAAAGGTATTTTCATTTTAATATAAAACGCACTTTAAAATGGTTTAGGGAGCTGAAATTTTAAAAAGAGCATTTTTCCATTTCTAAAGAGTCAAGTAAATCAAGAGCGTTGCTAATTTTCAACTTAAATTTTCTCAGAAACTTGATGTAGGTAATAGTTGAATTTTACCAGTAGATTCATTTTTAACGTAAAAAAAAATACCGAACAAGGTAGGTCTAATTTAAACTGTCGAACCCCTGCTGAGGTTTGTTATTTACAGAGGTGGAGTGAAACGTGGATAAAAACGAGGGGACGCGAAAAGGCACTTAATATTCCTCGCCCTTTTAAGACTACCTCTGATGGAGTTTACTACGGGAGTTTCGAAGGAAAGTTTCGTACTTTTGAAATTATTATCGACAATGACGACATTTACATTCTGTGCCGGAGCGTCACGTCGGCGGACTGAACGTTCCAGCCAGTCTTCGAAATTTCTCGGATCTTTTCACGGGCTTGTCCCCTTAAGATTGATTGAAATTACTGCTCTATACAAAAGTGGCGTCGCTTGAATTGGACACGAGTTGGCCCCTATTTGCAACGATTCAGTACGTTGATCAGGGGCCCACTCAAATACTCTAATATCGATTATTCACCCCTACAGAGTGCATTGACTTTCGTCATAGTATTAGGTAATATCAAGTAAAATTCGCTGTCAGTATTTCAGTGCAGCTCCAATTTATTTTAACGAATTTCGTTCTTTATCAAAATAGATATTTGCATCGTCTCGCTATCGTGCATTAATTCTCGTCATAATTTTAATATTTAGTAGAATTCGCTGTCAGTATTTCATTGCAGCTCCAGTTAACAGGGCTTGGTTTAACCAACCTGGTCGGTTTTTGAATGTTTGGTCATTTTTTTCAATCAAGTCAGTGGAAAGTCATTGTTATTTTTAAAAGTCATTATTTTTAAGATTTCGTTCCTTAAAAAAAATTCGTCAAATAGCACGATACCTTCCCGCCGCTAAAACGCTGCAATAATTCGTATGAATTCTCAGTGTTGAGGTGATCATGCTATCAGAGTGCCCAGATTCTGTAAATCGTTATGATGGTGCGTAACAAGTAGTCGGTATCATTGTGCGTACCTATTACATGTAGTATAAGAAAAGATTTGTTGAGGTATTTGTTCCTTAAAGAGTAATAAAATTGGTTATCTTCCATACTTCACAATTTCGTTGTGTTCTTATATATGTGAAGATAACATTATTTCAACTCTACAAATCTCAATCACTTTCTTTTATATTATTTTCTCAAAACTTTATCGAATTTGTCACGAATACCATTAGACTGTCTTTTCTTATCCATTCATAATGCTCAAATGAGGAAAATTTGGTTATTTTTTGGTTATTTTTTTTTCATATAAAGAGTCATTAAAACCCACTATTTTTTAATATCTGACTGGTTTGGATGGAAGTCCTGAATTTATTTTAACGAACTTCGTTGACACACTAGATATTTGCATCGTCTCGGAATTTTGTTTAAATAAGTACAGTAGAGTACATCAACGTGTAATACGTTCGAAGCTTTTCATAACTTCGTTTCAGCCTTCTACCTATCCCTCTTCTATAATGGAGAAAGTAGAATGATGGTAAAGTAGGCGGTACCAGAGTCACGTCCTAACATACGTCAATTTGAGAGATGGGTAGTTCGAGGAGTTGTGCTATAGATACAATATCACAAGAATACGATAAAGTGAGAGAATCGAATAAACTCGAAGATGCGTATTATCGATTACAGGACATGAGGTTCAACCGAGACATCGATAAGCTGACCGGTTACAGGACCAGAGCGTTGCTCTGCATGCCGATCAAGGACTGCAGCGGGGACGTCGTGGGTGTGGCTCAGGTCATCAACAAGCTCGGCGGCGAGGGCCAGTTCACGGCTCAGGACGAGAAAGTGTTCGCCGCGTACCTTCAATTCTGTGGCATTGGCCTCAGAAACGCTCAGCTCTACGAAAAGAGTCAGTTGGAGGTCAAGAGAAATCAGGTGAGCGTTCCACCACCGACCCGCGGGATCGCTTAGAGATGCTCAACGATTCTATCTCGCTCTTCGCGGGTCTATTAACTTTCGTGAAAGAGTTTCCAGTCGGATCGACGAGACTAAAGAAGACGAGCGCGTAATGTCCATTAAATTCACGTCAAATCGTAACACATCGTTAGGATGTTTTTTCCTAGATCCGTTCGATACGCTTAATGACTCGGAAATGAAAGAGAAAGCATTAATTAAACGACGAGATCTAATTTCAGGTCTTGCTCGACTTGGCTAGAATGATTTTCGAGGAGCAGAGCACGATAGAACATATGGTCTTCAGGATCTTGACGCATACGCAGTCTCTCATCCAATGTCAACGCGTCCAGGTACGCTATAAATGCAGTCGACTCTTGATTAACGCACGTATTTCAACGGTTGTCGACTTCCACAGCTTATTGCGATGATTTCCGCAGGTTCTCCTGGTGCACAAGGCTTCGAAGGGCAGTTTCTCGCGGGTCTTCGACTTCGAGGCCAACGACCTCGCCGTTGAGGACTCGGACTCCCGCACTAGGTGAATAATGTTTGTAATTCCCAACTGTCACACACCTACTTCTGTCGAATGCCTCGATGTTTGGTGGTAACGAATTCTTCCTTTTTCCAATCGCAGTCCATTCGAGAGCAGATTTCCGATTAACGTCGGCATCACTGGTTACGTCGCGACGACAGGCGAGGTAAGTTACGTCACCGTGATGAAGTAATTCATAATAATCTCTGTCAGTGATTAAAGACTGATCGATTTTTAAGCTCAGTTCTCTCAACGACAATTTTGCTCTCTACGCAGACGGTCAGTATACCGAACGCTTACGAGGACTCGAGGTTCGATCCGTCCGTGGATGATGGAACTGGGTTCCGTCATCGAACTATTCTCTGTATGCCGATCAAAAACTCCTCGGGTCAGATCATCGGGGTCATTCAGCTGATCAATAAGTTCGACGACCTCCTCTTCACGAAAAACGACGAGAATTTCGTCGAGGCTTTCGCTATTTTCTGCGGGATGGGTATTCACAACACTCACATGTGAGTTTCCCTAAGTTTCTTCGAGGCTTTTATCGAATGGGTTTATATAGCGGGTGTAACGGAATATACGCTTCAGCAAGACGGGTTACCGAGTTGCAGGGACAGCCGCGTCAATCCCAGCAGTCGAAAACCCGGAATTGACCGATAGCCGCTCTGTTTCATCGGATAACTCGTCTCATTGCGCTGCATATTCCGGAATATCCCGCGTGCGCCTTCTCATTTATTTTCCGCGATAAATATTTCTCTCGCTCTTCCCCAGGTACGAGAAAGCTGTGATAGCAATGGCTAAGCAAAGCGTTACCTTAGAAGTACTGAGTTACCACGCGTCCGCATCTCTCGAGGACGCGCAAAGACTGAGGGTTAGTTCTTGAATTGTCACTTCATCGCGCTTGAATTCAGACACTCAGCCGCGTATGACTCGTCGTTATCTAATACCCAATTGTCTCTTGCTTCGAATCAGCAGGGTTTGAGAGTACCGTCCGCGGCGCACTTCCAGCTGCACGACTTCAAGTTCGACGACATTCATATGCGAGACGACGACACGCTCACCGCCTGCTTGAGGATGTTCCTGGATCTGGATTTTGTGGAACGATTTCACATCGATTACGACGTTCTCTGCAGGTGGCTGCTCAGTGTCAAGAAGAACTACAGAAACGTCACCTACCACAATTGGAGGCACGCCTTCAATGTCGCTCAGATGATGTTCGCCATTTTAACCGTAAGTCTCCCCCGCTGTTTCAAAGTAGCACAACGCGTTGCGCGTTTAAACAGACATCGTTCGACTATTACTGTCATTGCTGTCACACACAAATGAGATAAATATCTTTATCTTCCAGGCTACTCAGTGGTGGAAAATATTTGGCGAGATCGAATGCTTGGCCCTGATAATCGCCTGTTTGTGCCACGATTTGGATCATCGCGGTACCAATAATTCTTTCCAAATCAAGTGAGTAACCTTCTACTTCAATTTGAAAATCAGAGTGCTAGGATTTGAATAACATTCAGAGAGAACCACTGTATTATAACTTCGTATCGTCAACGAGAATGAAAAGTCCTAATTCGATGGCAATTCTGTCCTATCAGAGCGTCGTCACCCCTGGCGCAATTGTACTCGACTTCCACGATGGAACATCACCACTTCGATCAGTGCTTGATGATCCTGAGCAGTCAAGGCAATCAGATCCTCTCCAACCTCTCGCCCGAGGAATATTCCCGCGTCGTAAAGGTCCTGGAGGAAGCAATACTGTCGACTGACCTAGCGGTCTACTTTCGCAAGAGGGGAGCTTTTCTGAGTCTCGCGCGAAGCGGAAGCTACAATTGGGCTTACAGCGATCACCGAGAGCTGTTGCGGGGCATGCTGATGACTGTGTGCGACTTGGCGGCCATTACGAAACCTTGGGACGTGGAGAAACGCGTCGCGGAACTTGTCAGCAATGAATTCTTCGAGCAAGGAGACATCGAGAAGCGTACGCTCAACATCACGCCGATCGTTAGTATTGATTTCTGATACTTATAAAAGACTTATCGATGAAGTATAATATGATCACCTTACCTCCGTGAGAGATGACTTATTGAAGAAGAAAATAGTTATCGCGAGAACCAAGATGACCGTCCTCTAATTTTTGTGTCGTTGCAGGACATAATGAACAGAGAGAAGGAGGATCAACTTCCGATGATGCAAGTCGGCTTCATCGATTCGATTTGCCTCCCTATTTACGAGGTGAGTTATCTTTGGTATCATGTCCGACAAATCTTCAGTCAATTTTATCCCCCAAAAAGACCTTTGATGTAAAAAAATTGGCTAAATACATTTTGCTTATGATGAGTTGTGTGTGTTTAAGAAAAAACATCTTTGCCGACAAAAGTTCTTGAAATCAGTTATTTGCATCAAATACAAATAATAACATCCATTGTAATAGTCTGACGTTTTGCAGATATAAATTTAGAAAAAAAATAAGGAATAAAAAATAAATTCGAAATGAAATAAAATTATAATTGGCGAGCCCCAAAACAAAATTCTTAGAAACATTCAGTTCTACACTCGCCTAGGACTCGCCACAAGTATACATTTACTTTATTTAAAAAATATGTGTATTCTTTATTTATTTAAATTTATGACATCATGAAAACGCCGGATCATTGCAATGGATACCGTTGTTTGTATCGGGTACAAACAACCGTTTTCAATAATTTGTTGTTACCGTTTCCGTCAATTTTCTCGCGATCGGATGGGGACTAACCAACTAATATCGACAGGCCTTCGCTCTCTTATCGGACAAGCTGGAGCCTCTCGTCGAAGGTGTCAGGGACAACAAGCAACACTGGCTCGAGATCGCAGAATCGACGTGCTCGACGAACAACTGTACGAATCACGACAGGTCACCGTCGCCCACCGCGTCGGACAACGAGGAGGCCAGCGAACAAGCGGACCAGTGATCGCCCGAACATCGTCGAGGCTCTCCTCTCCCTTCGTCGCTCTTCGTCTCTCGACAAGCCACTCGAGTCTGCGTGCTCGCGGTCCGCCCTCGTAACTTCTCGTTATCCGCAGTTGGCCAACGGGATCACGTCGCCCAGATATCAGATTCGTCCAGTTTCGGTCGATCCAACCTGGCGAGTCGATTCTCGAAAAATCGGCTCGCCTTCGTAGCCCGGGAACGTCGGATTTATACGCGTCCACCTCCGTTTCGAGAGAGGACGCGAACTTACGGAGAAAGACTTCGTGGACGGGTGGAAGACTTGACTGGTCAGTGTGCGCGTGCATTCGTGTGTGCGCGTGTGTGCGTGCCTACGTGGACGCACGGTGATAGATAGTATTCAAAGGGCTATGATACGTTAGGCGTTTTTAGCGGCTAGCCACCTTCGTCAGACTTAAGCATCCTAATCGTATAAGTTTCCCGATGTGTGCACTTCCGTTCGCCCGATCGGACGTGAAACACGGATGACGGATGTCGCGTGATTTCAACCAAATTCTTAAGATATAGACTGGTAAGTGCTAAACTAACGAATCCTACGAAGTAAGATAGAGAAGGTGGGAGGCGGACGCAATTGTCGCTCACAGCGCGACGCGCGAGGGAAAAGTATAAAAACACAGTTTCGAAAACGATAGAAGCTCTCTTACACGGTGCTCCGCGCGTTGGGCGAGCGCTGTCTCGTTCGCTGACTCGCACGACGAATGATGCATCCACCATCCTCGGAGCACCGATTATATTATTTATTTAACAACATCGATCGTAAGAATATCGTGCGCATACTTGTAGACGCGCACGCAAAGTTGCGTCGGAACATACTTTAAGTACGGTGGTGCGCGCCAACGGTTTTCTGCAACTCCTACACTCGCACCGAGCGCGAGAATAAGAAGAAAATCCGTAAAGAGAGACTCGCGAGGGACTCCGCGGCGAGCTGTCCGGAGGGCCGCGCAGTGTCTACATTCTCTGGGAAAAACGAGGCGGGGTAAACGAGAACATCTCGTCCACGCCATCAGAGTCCCGGAACAGACGGGGAGCACTCTTCGGATGCTACTTTTGTACCTGATCGTATTTTATATCTCTGCAGCAAACCGTTGGATGCGAGGATGAAAGGTTTCGAGGGGAGAGTTGAGTAGTGAGAAGGGGGTGAAACGGAGGGAGCGTACAGTAGCTGCGAGTCGAATTTATACGGACCATGCCTTGATTAGCGTAGAGAAGGTACAGCCACGCCGAACGCGCAAAGATGTTTATTTTTAACAGTACGATATATGTAATTAAATAATGTATTCGTATACCAAAGTGTATATTTATATCGAGTCGAGGCGAGGAGCGGTGCGCGGCGCGAATTCGTCGCGACCGGCCTCTCCCGGGATTTTTATCTGTGCGTGCTAATTGAATAGTTAGTAGTTATGTAGGAAGAACTCGCGAGGAACTTGCGCGACCACTCTGTCTTCTCAACGGTTTCGTATTCGCCAGGCAATCGGGCGATTCGTAAAACGCGTTTACCGCGGAGCGCGAGATACGCGAACGCCGCGCGCGAGCGTCATGTGCTATCTTTTCACGCGTCGTTCCCGCTCCTCTCGGAGTTCGCGGTTGGTACGCGGTGTTTTAAGAACCCCTGGAGTGTCGACGATGGTCGAGTTCACGAAGGACATATCGCATCGAGATTTGTGCCTCGCCGACCCGCATTCGCGCCAATTTCCTCTTCCAATTCCTCCTCATATCGAATTAGCGACGAGGCGAGAGGCGCGAGAGCGGCCCAAAGTATACGCATTCGTCGTGTGATCGTTACTTACTATGTAATTCGTATCTTCTATGTTCCTTTATTCTTAATGTGTCCTTTTTTTTTATTATCGGTCGTACTCTATATCTGTAATTAGGTGGAAGGTCGTGGAGACGAGAAGGGGAGGTGCGAACGCACGGGAGGAAGTAGCCGAAGAGAAACGCGTTGTACATTTTATGTAAATTATTAATATATATATACGATATACGAGAAGAATACGACTTTAACGTACGATGCTGTTTATTGTTACGATTAATGATAGCACGAGAGTTATATATTATATGAACAGTATCTAATATATATTATATATTAGATATAAAGCGACACTAAATTATGTGATATACGAACGAGTTTTCTTTCAGTCATTTCCCTTATCCCCCGCGTATCCCGCTCATTTGACTTTATCGTCCCACCCCAAATGCGAGGTTGTCGTGATGAGAATAATTTCGGCAAGGAGACATATTTTTACCTCTTCCGAATGTTTCCCAGACCGCCCGGAGTTCTTTTTATTGTAAAGAGAAGCCGAAGCGAAATCTCGTATAAACATACACGGCGCATAAGCAATTTAGTGATTCTCATATCGAGGATTTCGTGGGGTAATCCTGGACACGATGGAGGCTCAAAGGATACGAAAGCATATTATGTTCTTGACGTGTCACGACTCAGACGAGAGAAAAGTAGGGGTCGAACGTCCTCTCGATGCAGAGGGATTACGATAGATATTTAATACCTATCGTCGTGTTCACATGTGTAAGTTTCGCAACGCAATATAGATGTGTACCTCGAATGTCTGACTACGAACGAGCGTCTTCCACCAGACTACGTGCGGCTGACGCTTTGTCAGGATTATCCACTGCCAGAGACTCGTGCAGTCGCCACTTCTGCCGCCTTTTATCGGACGCATTTCGACTGATACTTTTTGTAATTTTACTGTATACTCTATTCCTCAATTCACAATTTACGTCATAAAACAGCTTCGTGATGATGTAGTGGAAAAAAATATCGGATACTCTAATTTTTATAGAATTGCTGCATATTACAGCGGTGCAGCGAAACAGGAAACATTGCTACTCGATAGATGTTTGTCTGATCGCACAGGAGGATTATCTACTTCGATCCTCCATCGTCTTAACGGTCAACCACTTTTTAACGGTCGCATTGCGACTGATACTTTTTGTAATTTTACTCTATACTCTATTCCTCGATTCAATTTACGTCATGGAACGACTCTGTGATATTGCAACGGAAAAAAAACGCCAGATACTCTTATTTCTATAGAATTGCTGCATATTACAGCGATGCAGCGAAACAGGAAATACTACTACTTAATAGATGTCTGTCTGATCGCACAGGAGGATTATCTACTTCTATCCTCCGTCGCTTTCACGATATTACGAGAGAAAGAATTTCGATGAAACGATTTGCAACAGTCTACGTAAGCACGTATTACACTCTATAGGAAAGTCCGATCGTTCGGAAAATCTTTCTACCGTCTCTGGCTGGTGTCTCGAAAGTTTTTCCAATAAAATCGAGACGCCCCGTCGACGTAACATCGGGACCAGACGACAAACGAAAAAAATCTCCCCGTCCTTCATCTGGCAAATCGAATTCCGCGCGGATACATAACAAATCCGTCGACCTACGAGGACCTGAAGAAGTGGGTTAATTAGGAGGTCGAGGGCAACGATACACACTGTCGTAACGTGGTAATCGTTTCGGCAATCGACCGTGAACGTCGTTGCCAGATGCAACAGTCTGCCAACGATAACTCATCTCGCGCTGCGCACTACGCCCGCGTATTGACGTTATTACTAATTGTTATTTTTATAAATCAACTCCAAA
Source organism: Xiphydria camelus (assembly GCA_963678675.1). NCBI lineage: Eukaryota > Metazoa > Arthropoda > Insecta > Hymenoptera > Xiphydriidae > Xiphydria > Xiphydria camelus. The sequence goes on along the minus strand of OY783198.1, from coordinate 9,749,780 downwards.
TATACCTGCAGCGTCGATTACGTGGAATTAGAGGTGGGTCATCGATCAATTAAACCAATTGCCACGTTGACGAGGCGTTAATGAGTTTGCATCGTCAATCCCGATGAATGAAATTGAGTCGGCGTTTCTGATTATAATTCCAGGGTGCTCGCTTGGTTATTTTTTTAATGATTCATCATTTTTTCCAATCAAGTCTGTAGAAAGCCATTTGTATTTTTAAAAGTCACTAAAAGTCAATGTTTTTAAAATGTCGTCCTTCGATTTGTCAAATAATTTCACGATACCTTCTCGCCGCTAAAGCGCTGCAACAATTTAAATGAATTCCTAGTGTCAAGATGATCATGCTATCAGTGCCTAGGTTCTGTAAATCGTTATGATGGCGTGTAATAAGCTGTCGGTATCATTGCACGTGTTTCTTGCAGTTTGAGAAAAGATTTATTAAGGTACTTGCTCATTAAAGAGCGATTTAATTTGTCATCTTCCAAACCTCACAATTTCGATGTGTTCTTATGAAGATAAATTATTTCGATTATATAAATTTCAATCATTTTCTTTCAATATTATTTCCTCAAAACTCCACCGAATTTATTACAAACACCACTATACTGCTTTTTCTCATCTCTTTATAATGCTCAAATAAGAAAAGATTGATCACTTTTTGATCACTTTTTTCAAATAAGGAGTCATTAAAACCCACTATTTTTGAATATCTGACCGGATGGTGACCCTGTGTAATTCGTACACTCGCTTGATTCAAATAAATTTACAATTCAATAGTTTTAACAGCATATATTAATTAATCATTTGATTCGAAGAAATGTCGATCGGACTAAAATACTATTGAATTGAATCTATTTGTGATATTTACAGAAATCTAATCGATATTCATTCGAATCAAATAAACATGCTCTTAGAACTATTGAACCGCATACTCTTTGAATCAAACGAGACTTTCCTTCAGTGTATACGAGCTCTCGCTTCCTTTTAGTATCAATAAAACACAAGCAGGGTGATTCGAGATAAAAACGAAACACCCACACGGTCGTCCGGTGAATCGCTATGAAATATTTAATCAGCTGTCGAGTGAATTCTCCACTAGAGCCTGAGGAGCCTCCGTTAACGAGGGTTAAGAAATAAGCGCCGCACTGGAATTACATTAAAGTGAAGCATCTCGAAGAAGATACAGGTGGGGCGGTCGAACACTCTAGCCGCACTCCAACTATAAGGATTTGGTACGAGCGGCTAATTGCCGCGTAAAGACATAAAAGTGGACTGTTATTTTAGCGTCGATTACGTCTTATATTTACACTCGGCACTGCCGTGTTAAAGTAACTTTGGATCCTCTCTCTCTTCCTCTACGGAGACTCGTTTTGAAGAAGAGACTGATTATGAGTCCTTCGGAGTTGGCCCTCGATTACCATGACGAATAACGATGGAGAGGGGCCAACTCAAAAATAGGCTCGCGTTACCAGCCTCTCTTTCAGCAGCGCTCATCGATGGACGAGCGGTGATATCGTTAGTCCTACTAACGTTACTTGCAGGTGCAACTCCTAGGCTCGACATTATTGACGTTTGCCGTCCGATGAAGTCGATGATGCCGTACGACGGAGAGGACGAAGTGGTTCCCTGCCGCTACCAGACGTTGCCGCGCGTGCACGTGAATCAGTTCGTGAATTGGTTGCCCGTTCAGTCGGATGAGCACGTCGCCAGGCTGCAGGCCCGCTTCGTCCGCGAGGCTTCCGCGTATGACCTTACGGTAAAAACGGACAATAAAAGAGAGAGATTAAAGGGCGATCGATTTTTTCGACTTTAGTTAGTTCTATCGGAAGGACCTCTTCTTCGGATATCTTTTTTGATTTTTCCTTCTCGCTTTTTCGCCCCCTTCTCCCCTCTCCCCAAAAATGTATATACATTATTTATTTTCATCTTAATTTTGCTCTTTCTTTCAATTCTATCATATCGAGAGAAAACTATTTTAAAAAGTCGGGTAAATTCTATAACATCGTCATTGCAAAAAATACCGATCGACGACTCACATTTTTTAGGTTCGCATTCCGAATCATCCTTAAACTAGGTCAATTGTTAAGTCATTTTCGAATGCAGACAATTTTTAATGCGGAATACTTATTGGATGATTAACCCATCAAAGGCTGGCGTTACCATATGGCAACAGCATTCTCAACACTCCATACGTCCCCATAAGGAATTTTTTTTCCATCCCACGGCGTCCAAAAATGAAACCACCATGCATACGGCAATGGCACATGAATCGCATATGTCTCATGGACGTACAGTGACGTTTCTGTATGAATCACATGTGACTCATGGGACGTCAACGCGTTAAAAACTCCGGCTTTGAAGGGTTAATGGATTTTCTTTTGAATCCTAAGGCTGCCTCGATAGAAATGACGTCGAAAATAATACGAGAACTTATATCAGTAAAATCAATTCACGTCGTACACATGGATCTTCCATCAGAGTGTTCTCACTAGACGTGCATTTTATATGGTATTTTAAAGATTGCTGCAAGTAGGAAATATTTTTAAATGAGACGTCTCTATTTAAGTTCATTGTACTCCGAAATTGAAAGAATTTTACATCAAAATTGCGACAATACTGTGAAATCCATAAAATGAAAAAGAGATGAAATATCTATTCCCTTTTTCATAACGTATTTCATTTCCGCCCCTCCCCCTTACACGTTTCCGGCTTCGCGGATTTCTTCATTTTCTTTTTCTCCCGCGACACCATTAAAAAAGAACTCAAGTATTTCTCGTCGGTTCCAATTATCAATTGATAATGGAGTTTTTTCAGCTTCGAGCCCTCGAGCGACGCGGGGAGCGGCGGGCTCAGCGCAACAAGAAATAATAACACGAATCGTCTGCGGCCGGCGTGCAAGCGCGAGGGTGTAAAGCGGGATAGGTATGAACAAATGGAGACGGAGCGTCGACCTGAAAAATGAAGAGAGAACCGCTCGCCCGGCATCGAATACGCGAGGAAGTTAATTTCGCTCGTATTTCTCCTCCGTTCTGACGGGACTTTATATACGAGTACATAAAATATGCGCGAGTATAAATTCGTCATTGTCGAGAAGTGATATTATCAGTGTCTAATCGGGATAATTCAAAGAAATTTCCTTGACATTCATATAAAGTACAGCTGCTAGGCTTTGGATGTTTTTTAACCTTTAGAGGACGGGGATTTTTTTTAAATAGTTTGTGTTCTCAGGGTGGTCCCTAAAGGGACCACCCCCGTCCTCCTATGGTTAAGAAAGCCCGAGCTTTCACTGCTGCGCGTGCCTTACGCGAAACGCCCTATTCTTGACCTGTGCTGAGCAAAATCTCGAATGGGGCAATTATTTGCATCGACTAAATTTCATTTGGAAATAACGAATATTTTATCTGAACTGCTGCGATTTAGTCGCGAACCAAGTAAAATTTATTTGAATCAAATCGCGTCACTAATGCCAAAAGGTCGTATGCGCCAAAAAAAAAGTCTTTATAAGGCCAAAAGGGCGTATACAAATTTTCTTGTTCATTAAAATTTGTTTAAAGATGATTTTAAAAAAGTGAAAAAATTAATTGGAAACTTTCCAAAAAAATATTGTTTATTCAATGAAATTTTACTTGATTCGGCTAAATAGTAGCTGTTTAAATAAAATATTCGTTCTTTCGGGTGAAATTTAGTCGAATCAAATAATTCCTCTACCTACCTGAAATTTTCCTCAGTGTACACGCGCACGTGTTCGATTTTTTCCCCCCGTAATCAATCTTTAATTCCTCATCATATAATATAAGGAATGATCGACAGTCATCCGAGAGTGGAAGGCCTGACTTTCGACTTTGATCAAAGACCAATTAAAAATTGACGCAAGTCATGACACACAGGCAGTGAAAACGATTCGTACGGTGAACGCAGAAACGAAATCCTGTAGTTTTACTCAATTTCTTCCAATGCGCGAGAGCGTCGGGTGATCCGCGAGAAAATGTTATTATCCCTGACAACATTTTCCCTCGAGCAACGATTGATCGAGAAAGTTTGAATGGCGAGACTCATCCACCGCTATTTCCACTATAGAGCGCCCGAAATGTCGTGAGTTCTGTGTGTCACAGCGACGAGTGCCATCGTCGCTCGTCACTTGGCCGCGACCGCGGCGCGTGGATAGTGTCGCGTCACGCGTGGGCGTGCCTTTCGGTTATTCCAGACCCAGGCGCGCGGTTAGGTCGTAAGGACTGTTTTTTCCACTAGCATGTATTACCATCTTTAATATTTTCTTTTAGCTTCCGCTTTTCTCTCATTCGCAACAGTACCGCGTGCGCGACTAATGCTTTAATTAGAATTGAATGTCCGATGGTAATCAAAGTTCGCGTATTCTACGCAGGCGTAGCGTAATGACGTTCTTCATGAAAAGCAAAGAAATGAAGATATAATTAAGAATGTTTCAAATTGTTTACTTTCTATATAACACACACATAACGTTATGACGTTCTTCAGACAAAATAGAGAAAGGGGGATGTAATTAGAGGATGTTCTGAATTTTATACTTAATAAGCAACTCATTTTTTCATAAAAATTAATCTATAGAGTGATGTATAAGGGTTAAATGAAGAATGAAAGTCATTGCCATGGCATGGAGACGTCCGCTTTTTACTTCACATTTGTGAAATAAAATATAGTTAGAATTATTGCACCGAGAAAATAATTTATATGCAATTAATAAATGCTTGTTGAAATAAAACGAAATAAATATTTTATTGGATGAAGTAAATATTCCTTTGATGCCACCATTTGAATGAAATAAAGATTTTAATAATTAACATATATTCTCTTGTCCTAACGAAATATTTATTTTGCCGTATTTGGAATTACATTTATTAATTATTAATAGACTGTTTTCTCTGTAGGCATATATATATATACACGCACTACACAGGGAAATATGATCCCAGTCTACTTTTTAAAGTATGTACCTACCCCCAATTCGGTCTCAACACTAATTTTTTTATTGCAAATTTGAAAAGTTTGAGCAGAATTATTTACCCAGTATTTTTTCATTTTCCATTTTCCGTCTTATTTATGCCAGAATATGATATTTAAAAATGCAGTTACGTCATCCTCTAGTAGACTATTATATCTTCCTTGCACTCGTTGCTTAGCATAAGTGCGTCTCTCTGGCTTTTCGATGACGTCACAATCTTATAGGAAGAAACGCATTTATAACTGTGCGAATAATAATTTTGTTGGGCCATTTCTTTTTCGTTGCCATTGAATATGTAAATGGATTACAAATTAAATTTTATAAATAGGAACTTTTTTTTTAGGTTAAGGCAGAATAATATTTCTATCTGGCAATGTAACAAACATTTTTTTACAGTACCATCAACTATGTATATGGTTTTTTTTTAACTAGCAGCACTATAAAAACGAGTAAAATACGATCCCCCCATTATCCCTTTCTCTCAGTACTAAACGTTCAAACGAAATTCATCCTGCTTTTGCAAATAAAAAGTAATGAAAGCGCAGTACGTGTGTATATCCCCCGTCAATATAGATCCAACAAATGTATCACCCGTAGCGATATCCAACGATTCTCTCTCGCCGACACGACGTACGACAAAAGTGTCGGTCATTAATCGCGGGGAAATGTGACAGTGACGAATTCGATTTTAAAGGGAACCACGTCGACCCGCCCGCGTCGCTTTAAAGCGAGACCCGATAGAGCCGCGCCGTCAACCGCGAGCGAACGTTTCCGTATAATGGATTTAAAAGCCGGCACTTACCCTAACGACCGTTAGGGGATGCATGAAGTCTGCCCCTCCGGACAACCGGAAGCCCCACGGCGTGTTGTTGAATTTCGTCATCTTTATATCCACCGCCATGTCGTGCTTCGGGATACGCGCGCGAGTTCTCGTTCTCGATGCGTATAGCTACGGAATCTGTAAAGTTGGTAACGGTCGTAACGCGTGGGTAAGTAACGTCGCCTCTCTCTCGGCACGCGAGCCAACGAGTAGGTGATATGTAGGTGCTAACGACCCGCGGGCAAAAACAAAAAACGCGACCAACTCGTGGAAATCTTTCAACTTGTTAGCTGCGACAGACACTCGGATTGGTGAAGCCGTGGCGATTGAGGGGGAAAGGCGCTATTATTACGACGCCCAGTGATCGTGGAAATCGTGGAGATTGAGGGAATTTTTTTTGAGGAAGGAATTTTTCGATATATGGAAAATATCATAATATATGGAATTTTGTTCAGAATGGAACTACTGAATCAATTATTTACTATAATTTTTTAATACTCTTCGCCGTATTTGTTCTTTTTCACAGATTTGAAAAATTTTACCGAAAATATCAGGAAATTCGGTAGAGTTTCGCACTAAGTGCATGTGATGCGAGCCTGATATCTATACAGTACAAACCGACAATGAATTATTATTGCACGTAAAACGAGCATATTCATTATATGTATGATATTTTGTATATATAGAGCTATACACTCTGTAAGAAAAATTTATATTTTAAATATAATTGTATATGATACTTTTATCCAATATACATAAATAACTATGAAAATTAACATATTTCCTCATGAAATTTGTATTAAATATTTATTAACTTTCATGACCACGTATTGAATAAAAGTTTTATATGCAATTATATTAAGTTCATTACAAATTCTTTTTACAATGTAAAGTTAGATATGGCGTTCCAATAAACACGAATACAATTATCTTATTTACTATAAAATAGATAAATAACATTCTACTATATATAAATCAACGAAAATATCTTTCTACAGAGATCTTGCCTGAAAGTCATGGAAATACAACGGAAACTCGTCCTATCCCTAATTTCCATAAACAGCTGATCACGATTCTACGATGTGGATGAATACGAGTAGAAGAGTAATATAATCATTGAATAAAAATAAGAAAGGGATGGGAGGAGTAAAGGAAATAAGGGTACATAAACGTTCGCATGGTGATTGTTAAAGTGAACGAAAGGAGGTGAGATGGGAAGAGAATCGCGGGGCGGGGGAGGAAACTGGACATTGACGGAGGGAAAAGCAGCTGCTGCAATGCGAGATGTCGAATAGCGAGAGGAATTGTAGCGGGAGAAAAAATAGATAGTAGATAGAAGAAAGCCATTTCATCGAACAAATACAACGTATCCGCGGTAAAACTGGCTTTGCGGAGAATATCGAAGGGTGCTCGGTTCCGAAATTGAGAACGGGAGCGCATGGTTTTACGCGTTATCGGAAACGTGTCGAAGTTTCCCGCTCGGTTCTGCAACTCCGAAAGGGCCCGAGAGGGAATTTTTAGTCCTCCAGTTCTCTCGCTTACAGTCGGAGCCGCGTATAAGTTACGGCTCTGTCATGTCGACCGGCAAACATGCCAATTAAAGCAGTAAAATAATATTTGGAAATCTCGTAAACGTTGATGGAAAGAAACGCTTCTTTTTACTAGTTTTCGCCACAGTTTTTAATTAACGAGATATCACTTTTCTAATTCCTTTTGTAACTCAACTCGACTCACTTTTAGGTCTTCAAATTTCGACTGGAACATTTACACACTTCTAAAACGGAATTTAAGACACTATTAGAGCAACAACTACACTGAAAGAAATAATTGTTAGTGTCAAAAGAATATTTCTTGAGCCAAGAATATACAGGGTGTAACAAAATAAGTGTAAAACATTTCAGGGGGTGATTCCTCATCGAAAAAGGGATAGGGTCTTTCATATAAAGAAACTTGATTTGAGCATCCCTTGTTAAGATACAGCCCCTTAAAGGGGGTACATAAAATTTGTTTTACAATTTTTTTCACAAACACTAAAAAAGTTACAAAATTGAAATTAACGTGACATTTTCTACTATCAAAAAGACACTTAGCCAGTAATTTATTTGGTTTACCCCATGGTTGTAAGGGGTGGAAAACGCAACCCCTTTAAGTGGCTGTATCTTAACAAGGGATGCTCAAATGAAGTTTCTTTATATGAAAGACCCTATCCCTTTTTCGATGAGGAATCACCCCCTGAAATGTTTTACACTTATTTTGTTACACCCTGTATTATGATCTTAAAAACTCTTAAGAATACAAGTTCCTGATCGACGAGCACATAATCTTGTGATTCAAGTATACCTTCGTTAGGACGAGGAATTCTTCCTGCGTGAAAGAAACAATTACTCGAGCCTGCCAAATATTTCTTGTATGAAGGAAACCATAGCTTGATTCTGAAATTATCATATCATATTATTGGTTAACGAACAAATTTTTGTTGGCACTAGCAATTATTCCCCTCTGTGTATTCGAACTGAAGGCAAGAAAAGAATAATGTCCACCCGATAATGTTATTGAACGAAAGCTGACTTCTGCAGAAACTGTCAAAGCTCCGCTTGCAAAAAGAAACATGATAATGAAACTACAGGACTATCATATCCGTTATAGTTTCGAAAGAACTCGAAGCTCTGGAAATAAGTCTTCAAGGTCGATGCGTAATTTATAAGATGAAACGAGAAAAAGTGAACAAAAAAATCAAAAATCAAAAATATAAAGATATGGAAGAGATAAAGAACGATCATTTTTTGACCGAAAACGAAGATATTTTCATCGCACCGTTCTCTCTATCCGCGTAATTGTAAGTATGAAAGCTCTGTAGCAAGGATAGAGAGGGGGGGGGAGGAGGAGGCGGAAGAGAGAGAGAGGCGGAAAACAAACCGACTCTTTTTAATTCGTCAACGATATCTGGGAGACGCCGCATTCAAGTTTCACGCAACAGATAGAGTCTCGCGTGCGGAAAGGAAAAGCGGGCGCGAGGCGGAAGTGCTGCGAAAGTTGGACGTTGACGAATGGACGAACAATCGCGCGACGCGAACAACGGGATCGGAATAAAAGGGGCTGCGTAGAAGCGGAGACGGACGCGGTGGAACGGGGGCGACTTTTTTTCATGGACCGAAGTGTGTATCGAATCCGTTCCAGCGATCGGCTTTAGGGGAATTGCAAAAGAGGGCCCGACGTCGGTAAGGAGCCAGCGAGAGAAACCGGAATATTGCGCGTTACTGGAAACCCTGCGCCGTCTCACGGCGAAAGATATTTTCGTCCCGTCGCGATTCTTCCGCGTAGTAATTATTTATCGAAGTCGATCGCGCGGCTCCGCGTTCATCGTGATATTAAAGGGGACCGCTTATTGATAAAAATCAATAATTACTTAAAAATCATTTTAAATAATGTATTAATAGGAATCTATAATTATTTAATGTGAATCAATAAATATTTTTAAAAATCAATAATCAGTTAAAAATCGTTTTAAGTAATTATCTGATAAGTATCTAATTATTTAATAGGAATGAAGAATTTTTTTTTAAACTTCAATAATTACCTATTTAAAAAATCATTTTTTAACAATTATCTAATAATAATCAATAATTATTAAAGGGATATGGAGTTAATAGAAAGTGGTTCCTTTCGCAGAATCCGTAGGAAAATTTTCTTCTCTCAATTTCTCTGAGTCTGTTTAAAACCAAAGTCAGTCGCGCAATTTCACTCGTACCTACTCACCGCGAGATCAGAGCGCGCACCGCACTGCCCTAACGTCGATGGTCGACTTCGGACGACGGGGATCGATCGCGCGCCGCGCCGCTACGCGCCGTGGTGGTATAGATCGAGGATCGAGCTGCGCCGCGTGGAACGGCACGGGCCGTAAATATAGAGCGTACCCCCCTAGAAGCGCGCTCTCGCGTCGACTCTGAGCTTTCGAGCTTCGACGACACCGACTGTACGAGTAACGGCGATGAGTCCGAGGTATAGTGCGTTCAATTATAGAGCGCGAAGAGAGGGACCGCGCCGAGGCCGGCAACGTGGAGACTCTCTCTGCAGTACCCGCCTCTGGACCTACATACTATTTCCGATGCACATCGACGCGAACAATGGGGCCCACTTCTCCGGACGTCGTTTGGACGCGAAAGCTACTGGAAGAAAGCGCGAGAGACGTAAATCGGGAATTATGCGTTTCGAGTAACGTGGAATAGAAGCGCGTGCGGATACGCTACGCCGTGAATATACCCTGGGCGCGGGGAGGGGGAGGAGCACGTTCGCGGAGCAAGTGTGTCGTCCGTTTTTTTTCGTTTTTTTTTTCGGAATGAGGATGAATGGCGACAAGGAGGTGTTATTCTCTCCAGCTTGGAGAGGGAAGTTTATTCAGGGTGGAAATATAGTGTACACACGGGGGAGGCGTGCCGCGCGAAAAAATCGCCCCAACAGGGGTTGGCGTCTCAAAGGTTTTATCGAAAAACGTAGCTCGAATTTTTTCGAGAATAGTCGTGTTTAAAGGCGAATTTTTTCGTTGGATACTTTGTACATTCAATTTTACTACTATAAATTTTAATAGCTCATTAATGCGCAACTACATGCCAGCGGAAGTGGAGGTGACAATATACGCGTTCAAAGAAAATAACAGTCAAACAAACTCAGCGTTTAGAATCATCAATAGAGTCTGAACAAACGTGTATAGGTACAAACGGGCGTTCTCAATGTTCATTAAAAAATTACGGACATAATGCAATTGATTTTATTGAAATCCGTTAAGAATTTACGGAGAAATCATTTATTAAAAAGTAATTCATACTTTGTATTTATTCGGCATTGATGATGTCATATCAAGGCTCATGAAGATAATTTTTATAATAACGATAGCAATTGCGATTATCTTCATGAGCCTTGATATGACGTCATCAATGCCGAATAAATTCAAAATATTAATTACTTTTTAATGATTAATTTCTCCGTAAATTCTTAACGGATGTCAATTAAATCAATTGCATTGTGTCCGTAATTTTTTAATGGACATAGGGTTTTTATCTGGGTCAGAGGTTTGAGAACACCCGGTATACTGTAAGTACAAGCCGTTAATTATTCGAATATTGACATAGCAGACAAACACCTTCACCACAGAGTCGAGATAAGTAAGTATATCAGGGAACGAATTGAACGACTAATAGATATGATAGTAGATGTGATAGATATGTGTGCCCCGATATACATAAAGGCTCTGCCAAACTTTAACGTCAGTTTAGTGCCGAGTCCGCGGGAATTGTTAACGTTTGCGCGAGAACAATGAGGATTGTCGAAGTGTGTTTAACGTTCGTTTACTCTCTCACTTAGCGACAAATCGTAATTAACTGCGACCAAATTGAGGTTTCAAGTCGTGAATTTCGCAAGAATTATTAAGACCGTCAAAGTGTGTTTATTTAACAATCGTACTAAATCGTGTTTTATTGCAAACAAGTTTACGGTTTGAACTGCTAATTTCTTTAGAACCGTGAAGATTGTCAAATCGTTTGCCCGATATTCTTCCAAAATATCTCAATTAATAGTCAACCCACAAGATAATATTAATTGCAATCAAATTGATCTTAAGTACGCTTGCCGATTTCTCGAAAACAATTAAGATTTTTAAACTGTGATTGACATTCTCAATTTCTTAATTAAAAATCATACCGAATCGTGTTTAATTGGAACTATTGTGTACGAGAGTCTTTTGTACTTAATTTATTTTGGAATTTTTGCTTCATATTTTTATTCCTAGAAATGGTTTGTGATAATATTATATGTGGTAAAGCGCTTCGCGAATTCGTTTACTCGTATATTGCATTCTGAATAATAGGGAGCTCACACGTCTCCCTCGAGAAACATAATTCAATAATGGCGAATGTTTATTGACGAGAGATAATCTTTCGTTAACGATAGTTTACAACCTGGCTCACATGGCGCTAAATTAACTCAATTAACGTCTTCTCGTTCGTAGTTTGACTTCGCGTCTCACCCGAGTGTTTCGGACACTTGTGCGCTAGCGTGAAGGCGAATGATTGAGGAGCGGGAGGTGTTTCGATACGCTCGTAGGTACATGTACTTAGAGCGGCGGAAAATTTATCGTACGACAGCGATTTACTTGGAACGGCCGAGGTAGAAAATATTGAGTAAACTTCAGTTTAAGACATTTTGTCCGTTAAATTCTCTGTGAAGAGTAACGTGATATTAATTCTTAAAAGGGAGGTACAAAATTTTTCTTCGGACATTATCGTTAGGGCGCAGCTACGGCACGCCTGAAGAATTTATTTATGGAAACTTGATGGGACCTTCTCTGATATGGATTCCAGCACGGCAAAAGCCAAGCCAAATCCTCGAGAAAATGCGAATCTTTTCTCGGTGTTATTTTGGTGGTAGGCATTCTTCCATTTTTTATTCAATTCGTTAAAAATCATTGATAAAAATAGAGATTTTTAAAACTTATTTCGACTAATTGCTCGTCGACCTGTTTTGATTTTATATTCCCGAAAAAAGTTCGAATGTAAATATTAGTGAAACAAGTAAGTTTGTGAATCGTATATCGCGTCACTAATGCAAAAAAGTTGTATACCTACGCCAAAAAAAACTTTTACGAAGTCAAAATAGCGTAAAAAAAGTTTTTTTTATTCACTCAAATTTGTCTAAATACGAATAGATAAAGTAAAAAAAATTATTAACTTGAAATCAAAAGGGCGCATAGGATATGGTTGATACGCCCTTTTGGGATTGTGTCTTAAAGATCACGAAAACTGATACCATAAGGGCGTATCGATCTTATATATACTTGCTTGTGTATATCGATATATCCTTATGCCATTAGTTTTCGTAATTTTTAAGAAACTATGCCAAAAGGACGTAACGACCATATCCTATATGCCCTTTTAGATTTAGTCTTTCAAATGTGTATTTTACCATTTCAGGATCTTTTTTCCGTATTTTTATCAGTGGCGAAAATTAATTTTTTTTTCTATGCCATTTTGGTTTTTACAATGCCAAAAGGGCGTAAAGTGGCATATACAACATTTTGGCATTAATTACGCGATATACTGATATAAACGAATATTCAATGCCTCAAGACGTACGTTTAAAAAATTTCAGTACCAGAAATCTTAAAAAACAAAGTTAAAAACTTGAGACTCTAATAACAAATCATTTATCAGTTACAACCGGAAATTGTATTCAATAATACTACTATTCAGGTTATATTTCATTTTGAGAGACAGTATCAATTTAAGCGTACGAATATCTTGAAATTTTATCTTATGTGTGTATCCACTGAGAGATAATGTTTTAGTGAGACAAAAACGTACCTGAAAAAGTTCGTTCACCCCAATTGATTAATTTACGGAAAATATTTTGGGTTTAGAAATTTTAGTTCAATATGATTTTGCCAAATCAAGATATTTAAAATCGTATGCTTTTATAGAAAATTTTATCGACTATTATTATGCACAATTTTCATGCGGATTTTTCATTGGTCAGGTGGACGGTAGACGTTTTTAGAAAAGGATACCATAAAGTATTGGAAACAGAAGACATGTGCGATCCTATAAAAATGGATCAATCAGCTATCCTTGGAGATAGATTAAATGCGTGAGTTCTTTTTCTTGAATGATAAACGGATATAATTTTGTAAGATTTATCAAAGAATCGGAACACATTTTCTTCTGAGCAAAAATCCAGATAATACGAAGCTCCAAATGATTTCGATAATGGAATATCACAGATTGCTACAATTCTGCTGGCAATGTACTTCGTAAGCAAGTTTTATTTTATCGCGATTTGTCAATAAAATAATCGAAAGCTATGACATTTGACAATAAGGGAATGCCTTAAAAAGCTCACAGAGAAAAGAAATTTATAAGCTTCACAGTGACGATATTGAGAATGCTTTAAGATGAATTGGGAGCTTTCCAAAGAATTTTTAAGATATTTTTATATTACCTGAGAAGTTTATATCAGAAGAAAAATAATAGCAAAAACTTTCAAATATGCGACATTGTCTTCATTTCCAGCCGATGGTCGATAGAAGTTGAAAATGCGAGAAAGAATAACCGAGAACCCAGCCTGCTGAGAGCTATTTCACGCACTTTTCTCTGGCATTATTTAATAATCGGCATGTTACAGTTAATCGATGAATTTTGCATAGGGTATGTATATAAATGCAATGGCTTCCATCTGTCACAATTAATTATAACATCAAACTCCTATGTTAATCCAGTTACATTTATTTCACACAAATATGCTATAATAACTATGTAAAACATTTCTTATTTATTAAGCTAATGAGAGATGATGCTTAGGGAAAGCTGTAATATAAAGCTGTCGAAGATCAAATGAGATCCCAATATATCGAATGGTACGATATTTACCAATACAATTGTTTTTTTGTGTGTGGGGAAATGAATAGGTCCTTTTTTTAAAATCAGCACTATAATCGAAGCTAATCGTATCATACCAGATTAAATATTTATATGCTATAAATAGAATATTCATAAGAGAAATGATTTGATTTATATGAGGCATGTTGTATAAAATAAGAAATATATTTACAGTGTAGGGGTACGCCAATTTTATTGGCTCGTTTTGAATGGTACGATATTTACCAATACAATTGTTTTTTTGTGTGTGGGGAAATGAATAGGTCCTTTTTTTTTTAAATCAGCATTATAATCGAAGCTAATCGTATCATACCAGATTAAATATTTATATGCTATAAATAGAATATTCATAAGAGAAATGATTTGATTTATATGAGACATGTTGTATAAAATAAGAAATATATTTACAGTGTAGGTACGCCAATTTTATTGGCTGGTTTATTACGCTACTTTCAATCGCAACCCACGACAACGTACAACGAAGCAATTTTATTCGCAACTGGAATTGTTGTCGCGACTACCGTCAAACTGTTTACTACGAATCACGCGATATTTGAAGGGTATCACGTTGGAGGGAGAGTTAGAGCTGCTGTTTGTTCAGTAATATACAGAAAAGTAAGTTCTAACTAAAAATCTTAAAATAATTGTTTATTCGTGGAATTGGAAATATCTCAATATTGATAATAAGTTTTTTCAAAAGAATAGGAAAACTTTCCCTTTTTCTCGAATGGTATCAAAGCTGCTGGATATTATGAAAGTATTGGAATAGTATTCTTGGATTAAAGTATATCACATTGGCATTATGATTGCCTGAAGTATTAGTCTCTTCACTTACACAATCGAAGTTAAAATCATTCCGTTAATAAGCTTATTTGTACGAAACTACCTGCGCCTAGGGAAATCGGTGGTATTCACGAGTGTCCCAAGTTGACGTTAAAACACCTTTGAAAATTAGAATGGGTATTGTTCGGTGAAATTGTCCAGTTCATTCTCTTCTATTCTCCCAAAATACGATCGATATTCCTCTTGGAACGTAACTTTCGAATTTAACCCTTACACAGAAAAAAATAAACCGTAGCATTTACAAAGTTTGTGGTAAATTTCGAGAAAAGGCTAATTTATTGTTACGATAACAGCAGGTTTTGTAAAAATTACAGCAACGCTTTAAATTTCTACTTTCTTAATGTGAATCAGTAAAAATAACTGGGAATTAGTGTATAGGCACTGAAATTCAGTGAATATAAGGTTACTGTAATCCCAGTAACCTCCTATTCACTGTATTTCAATGACTTTTCACTGATTTTCAGTGATGTTCACTGATTTAGATTAAGAGAGAGAGAGGGTAGACATTTTACTATAATTTTTATTAAAACTGTAGTTATCGTAACAATAAATTGGCTTTGTTCAAAATTTACTACAAATTTTGTAAAAATGCTACGATTTATATTTTCCGTGTCGATGGGGGTGCGTAAAAAATTTCTTTCCTATGCATACCTAAGTCGGATCTCCCGGACCCGAATACAAACAATAATAAAAATTATATTTTTGTTAAAAAATGCAGGGTTTTTTAAAGAAAAATATAATGTTAAAATTGTATATGCTTTTTTATGTTTTACTAATATATTATTTATCATCGGAAAATTAAAATAAACGTAAATCAATCGACCATTAATTACAAGTTATGGTATTTATTTTTACTGCCGAGTCCCGCAGACCCGACCTACTATACGTCTAGGGATGAACTGCACGAAAATATAGTTATACCCCACGAGAATATTTTTATTTTCAATAAAACAGGCTTTACGTTTGAGTAAAATGACTATGGGCGAAACCCCACCAGGAAAAATAGTGAACTTGGTGGCTAACGATGTCAATATTTTTGAAATTGTCTCGATTACTATACATTACTTATGGTCCGCTCCGTTATGTGCTCTGGTCATAACATACATTCTGTACAAGGAAGTCGGATATGCCGGTATCATCGGGGTAACTGCTGTATTTTTCGCAGTTGCCTTGCAATGTGAGTGAAGAAACTCAAACTAGCGTATTTATTTTATCGAAAAAAGTCTAGTCCCTTTGTCAAATTTACGCATTAGCGTATACAGGAAAACTGGCATTTAGATACCGATTTCAAACGGCCTTGAAGACCGACGAGAGAGTGCGATTGACGGACGAAATAGTTGCCGGGGTCCAAGTGATAAAAATGTATGCCTGGGAAAAGCCATTTTGCGCGTTGATAGAAATGGCGAGAAAGCTCGAGCTGAAGGTCATTAGAAAAAGCTCATTCGTACGTGGTACTTATTTGACATTCAACATTTTCACGGCCAGAATGGCTTTGTTCTGTACACTCGTTTCGATGGCCATGCTGGGAAATCGATTGACTGCCGATAAAATTTTTGTCTTCTCTTCGTTCTTCAGTTTAATGGGAGTGAGTATCAATTAAATAGCAAATTGGTTGATTCGTAGTACTGATTGAGCATTTTCCATATTAGACATACGCTATGAAAAAAATGTTATATTATTTTTGTTTTGTAAAAATGTTATCCAAACTCGAGTAAATTAATTTAAAACACACACATAACAAATAAATACAAACAACTATGCAGTAAATTGGAAGCTTTATTCAAATGTGGTTATTCAATTTACTATATATTTGATTTAAACCGAAAACAAAGTATTTAGTAAATGTAGTGTACTCGTTTTTACGTAAAACTTTTATGTACATTTGTATATGTGCAGTAAATATACATTACAGATGAATTAAAAGTTCGTAAACATTTCGTCCAGTAAACAAATTTATTAGACGCATCGTGGTTTTACTAATTGGGTGTTTCGTGTAATCGAGATGATCGGGATTCTGTCAATTTGAGATAATGATTTAATTCTATTCGTATCTAATCGGAACGTTTATAATAAATTTGCACGTCTAATTGGAACATGTTCACTCGGACATATCCAATCAGCGTAATTTCTGATTGGTCCATATTGTTTAATTGGAATTTATCCTCTCTATAATTCATTGCTCTATAATGGCGCAGACAATGTCAGGATTATTCGTACGCGGTATCACGGACATCGCCGAATGTAGAGTTGCCGTACGTAGACTTCAGAATGTGTTGATGCATGAAGAAATACAAGGAGATGATTCGTGCGTTACTTCTTCATTGGGGAGTGATAATGATAGTTCCGATAAATTAAATAATAAAGATAACTCCTTTGTGGAGATTAAGGAGTATTCCTGCTTTGATAAAGAAGACAACATTAAAGAAAGAAAAGATGAAAAGCAAGAGCCAAGCGATTTGAAGATGGTTTCGAATGATTCGGTCGGAAATGCAGCCAATATTTCCAACGGTATGTTGCAAAATACTGTTGCATCGCTATCTTTTAGTATACCTAAGCTTATTGTCAGTATTGCTCATTTTTCAAATATAAATGATGAGTTTCCCATATGACAATAAATGATGGACAATGGTTATATAGCACTAAAAATCATAAAAATTTACTTCTCGCCTCACTACATGATAACTATTCCATTGGAGTTCATTAATAGTCGTCTCAAAGTATTCGGACTATGAATATTATGACATATTTTCAAACTGGATTATCAAACACCTCAATTCAAACATGGACTAATAACTTATACATAGAACTAAAAATTAGCATGCACTGATGGTGATAAAGAACACGTCACAATATATAGGGCGTGGCAAAAGTTCCCGTACTTTTTAATAATATATTAACAGCATAAAATTGACATGTAAATTAATTAAAAGTCATCAGTACATGGTTAATAATTTTTATTAGACTTTTATCAATAAACTTAATAAGAAAAATTACAATATAGGTGTTCAAAATTTCTCCCTTTAGTTTTAATGCATTTATTACTAAACTAATTTATCGTTTTGCTTCGTTGCCTAAGCTTACCCCATTTTTCTCTATCTATCTAAGCATATCATCCTTTGAATAGTTCTAAACAAATTGATATTTCTCAGGAAAAAAGAGCGACAAAGTTGGCAAAAAGACATGGGCCGTCAAACTAAATCACGTAACAGCTAAGTGGAATTCGAATCAATCGGAAAATACTTTGGATGAATTGAATTTTGAGGTAGAGAAGGGAATGTTGCTCGTGGTAATCGGAACGATTGGAGCCGGTAAGAGTTCTTTGCTCTCGGCTATTTTACGGGAGTTAACTCTCGAAGCTGGTAGCATACAAGTTAAGGGAAGCCTGAGTTATGCGGCTCAGGATTCCTGGGTATTCGGAGCAACTGTCAGACAAAATATACTCTTCGGTAAACCGTACGATCGTGATCGTTATCAAAGAGTGGTTAAAGCATGCGCACTATTGAGCGATTTTAAACAATTCTCGCAAGGCGATCAAACCGTCGTTGGAGATAGGGGTAGTTCATTATCAGGGGGACAGAAAGCAAGGATTAACTTGGCCAGATCGGTTTACAAACAGGCAGACATCTATTTACTGGATGATCCATTGAGTGCGGTAAGTCTGTGTACAGTGAAAAGAAAATTTCTTCAGAAGAAATAAAAGTGTGTTAATTTGTTATGTGCTAAATTAATTATTAAACTCGAAGAACATTTATTAGACATAAATGAATATATAATTTTAATGAAATCCAACATTTACTTGCATTTCAATGTACAATATAATCTTTGGATTAAATAATTCGTTTAGTTGATAAAAAAACTAATGAACGTTTATTTGTATAAAAGAATTTCTTTCTCGATGCACATATTTGCAGTATTATTGCATATGTATTTTATGTTGCTATACACTGTAAATAAAATTTGTACTTTTAATATACTTTTATATAAAGCTTTTTTTCAATACATGATTATAAAAATTAATTTACTCCGTAATTATAAAATTTT
The DNA here is from genome assembly GCA_963678675.1 of Xiphydria camelus. Classification (NCBI taxonomy): domain Eukaryota; kingdom Metazoa; phylum Arthropoda; class Insecta; order Hymenoptera; family Xiphydriidae; genus Xiphydria; species Xiphydria camelus. The sequence continues at coordinate 9,730,675 of OY783198.1, read as the reverse complement.
TCTTATACATTTCATAATGGAGTATATTTTTTAAAATAATCAGGTCTCGGGTAAAAGTTTCATATACAATTATAATAAAAATACAAATCTTTTTTACACACAGTGTAGGTACTAATATATTTATTATACGATCAGGAAAGTTTAAGAGAATTTGTACGTATTACAGGTGGATGCACATGTGGGAAAACACTTATTCGAGGAATGCTTGCAACGATACTTGGATGGTAAAACAAGAATCTTGGTAACACACCAACTTCGATATATAAAAGATGCCGATGCGATTATGCTACTGGAGCAAGGAAAAATTCATATCTTTTCAAACTATAATGATCTGCTAATCGCGCGGCCTAATTATGCAACTATCTTAGCTGTTGATGAAGGTGAAGAAGAAGAAGAAGAAGAAGAAGAAACCCATCTCGAAAAATCAGAATCGCAACGACGATTTTCTAAAGCCAGCAATCGAGTAAGACATTGATTATTTTGAATTTGAATTTCTATAGGCATTGCATTCTTTTTGTATGATTCTTTATTAGCTTAATATCAATTTCTATTCTTATTTTTAAACCGGGCTACTAAATTCGTTAGATATATACGAAAACATTCTTCGGAATTAATTTCAATAAGTTTTTAAAAGGGTTCGTAATCGGAATACGATTGAAGAAAAATTTCAGATAAAATTAAATTATATTACCTACACATTAAGCAATTTAAAATTTAATTTTACCTGGAATTTTTTAATTCAATCGAACTTTAATTGAACGATTTTAAAAACTAATCCACTTATTCGATTCATAATCAGAAATATATTTCTCATTTTAATAAATAAACAGTGCTCTATCACAACTCAGATATGTAACCAATCAGAAGACCTCTCTTAGATCTCTGAGTTGCTTTTATAAACTAACAAAAAGCTTAAAACTTTAGAAAAATTTCAACATCGTTTTATTCAAATTTATCATTGTTAGTACTTGAGATTGTAAACTTAATATAATACAGAGAGAGAGAGAGAGAGAGAGAGAGAGAGAGAGAGAGAGAGAGAGAGAGAGAGAGAGAGAGAGAGAGTCAAATTTTAATTATGCAGAGTCAGATCTCAGAAGATAGTGCCGGTAATGCAGATGTTAAGAATAATGAAATAGCTTCTGAACAAATTGGGGCACAATTGGAAGGGACGTCACATGGAATTGTAAAAGGTTTCATTTTCCTAAGATACCTACAATCAGGATCGCCTTTATTTTGCGCATTCTTGATCTTTGCTCTCTTCGCGGTGACGCAAGGATTGGCTAGTCTTTGTGATTCCTTTGTTTCCATCTGGTAAGTCAATATATTATATCCCCCCCCTATTTTCTATATACTCAAAGCAAATTATTACTATACATAAGGATGTATTCTTGGAGCTTGTCATATGATTACACTCCTACATTTCACTTCATAAATACACAAATTCCATGTATGACATCAAGTCTATCACCTTTTATAAGTAAAAAACGTTACTATTTATCTACTTTTAGGGTAACTGCGGAGGAAAATCGTTATTTTCAGTCTCCTATCGAAGGACTCGAGAATGACGATTCAATTAATTTCGCGGAGAACTCAACTGCTGTCGATATCAGAGGAGTTTTACCGATTAATACGTACATATATATGTATACGACGATAACGGTCCTTATCTTTATCGTCGGTATCACCAGATCACTTTTATTCTTTACACTATGCATGCGCAACGGTCAGAGCTTACATGATCAAATGTTTGGCAGCTTGATAAGAACCAGCATGCGATTTTTTGACACAAATCCCACAGGTCGGATTCTCAATCGATTCTCTAAGGACATGGGAGCGACCGATGAGTTGCTACCAAAGACTCTCTTTGATAGTAGCCAAGTTTCCTTTCAAGTGGTAGGTGCACTGATACTTGTCTGCACTGTAAATCCTATTTTTCTTATTCCCATAATTCTCTTGGGCTGTATCTTTTATTGGATACAAAGAGTCTATCTGAATACCAGTAAGGACGTGAAACGACTAGAGGGAATTGGTAAGTCTATTATTTCAAATTGTTTTCTATACTTTTTCGTACATTACGATTATTTCGAGGCACTTTCTCGCATCTTTTTAAAGAATTTAATTGACAAGATATTGAATGATAAACGTAGATACATGATATGAATATATAATACAATGTGAGAGATATTAGAGTTGCCTATACTCTTATTTGAACAACTTCCAAATCGGATCATCTCTTTCTAAGTCCTTAATTTTAACATGCCGATTATCTATATGGGTTATTCCATGCCAAATCTATCATCTTTTGGAGCAAATTTTCAATTTTCTTCAAATTTAGATATATTGTTATCAATTATCAAAATTTTCAAAGAAAACATCGCATATAGGATGCATAAACTGAGTCCGTTTATATTAATTAAGCAAACGTTTAACGAGCATCATTCGAAAATATTAATTCGTAGGTACGTGCCGATCGGATAGACATGAGTGCATACACGGAATGCTCCAACGTTATGCACTGAATATGCAACTGTGCTTAATTCGTGATACGTATATAATCAGCGAGGTGTTATTTTCAGCGCGATCTCCAGTTTTCACACATCTGAATGCCACCCTCAACGGTTTAACCACGATCCGAGCGTACGGAGCTCAGGATATATTGACACGGGAATTTGACAGATACCAGGATACGCATACTGCTTCGTGGTACATGTTCGTCGTAACGAGCACGGCGTTTGGATTTTCTTTGGATTTGTTTTGCCTCGTATTTACCACTTTGGTCATCTTCAGCTTCCTGCTATTGGAATCATGCACGTACTTTGCTCTTTTATTATAAGTCTTCTTCAACGAATGATAACGTTTCATCTTTCATAATTGTATAATTAGCTCACGGATGTTCTATAGATGTTCAATTAATTGGTCAATATTTACGGTCACGAGTAGAGATTATCATTTCCAAATTAGCTCCGATAGCAAAGATAGGAAATTAAATTATATTCAGGATACTGAAAGTTATGTATGACTTTCAAGGAATATACAACACTGTAAAAGTATTTTGCCTTTTTTGAAATGATAATATTTTACAATACGATTGCAGCATTTACAGGAGGTCAAGTGGGTCTCGCGATAACTCAGGTAATGGCAGTGACTGTTCTGATTCAGTGGGGTTTGCGTATGGGCGCAGAGGCGGCCAATCAATTGATGTCGGTTGAAAGAATACTCGAATATACGCAGTTAACCCCGGAGCCCAATTTGCGCGATAGAGAAATCATGAGAAAAACGAAGAAGAATCAAGACGTACCTTCGTCTCCGTCATCAGCCCCGAAGGGTTGGCCGGATAAAGGTCGTATTGAGTTTATCGATGTTTATCTACGATATTCTGATGAGGATCCACCAGTACTGAAAGGGCTCAATCTAGTAATTCAACCGGGAGAAAAAGTTCGTATGATATATATATAATAAGATGATAATAACTCTACAATTTTCAGTTAATTTGAATCGATAAAACAATAGTATATTGTGCAACAAGGGCTGAAAGTTGGCGATTGCCGACGCGAGTGTGAAGTTTGCTTCCCCTGCGAAGCGAGGGCTGCAATCACACTCGTCGGCGTCAACTTTGGTCCGTGTTGCACACGATATTTTTTATAACAAGTGAATGCGAGTGGTGCTTTTCATGCTAGTTTTCAGGGACGAAAGTGAACGAAAATTCACCCAAGGGACGAAAGTGAAGCAAGTATAAACTGCGCATGCGCGAGCTCAACTTTTCTATCCTAGCGTGCAATTTGCTATTTTCGTCCCGTAAAACTAGCATGAAAAGCACCACTTTCGATGCACGTGTTATAAAAAATCTCTTTCTATCGCTTTACAGGTGGGAATTGTGGGTAGAACGGGAGCTGGCAAGTCGTCTCTAATTTCAGCCTTGTTTCGATTGGCCAAAATCGAAGGCGTCATAGAAATCGATGGAATAGATACAGGTTCAATTTATGTGGAAGATTTACGGTGTCACATATCTATCATTCCGCAAGATCCGGTTCTATTTTCCGGGACCCTTCGGAGAAACTTGGATCCCTTTAACGAATTTACAGATTCCACATTGTGGGAGGTTCTCGAAGAGGTCAGTTTAAAATAACTTCCTAATCAATTCTCGTATTAACCCAAACTAAACTGCATGATGAGTTATGCTTTTGCTTCATTCTTTTAAATACTTTTTTTATTTTTGTGTAACTTCGTTTTCTCCTATCATCAGTATTGTGGTTTCAAATTTATAGGTCGAATTGAAAGTAGCAATCTTAAATACTGAAGACGGATTGCAAAGTCGAGTGCTGGAAGGAGGGAGTAATTATAGCGTGGGTCAAAGACAGCTTGTGTGCTTAGCAAGAGCCGTTCTGAGAAATAATCGTATCTTGATGTTGGACGAGGCGACTGCTAATGTCGATCCATATACCGACTCTCTAATTCAATGTACCATTAGAAGGAAATTCAGTTCGTGTACCGTTCTGACAGTCGCTCATCGATTAAACACCATCATAGATAGTGATAAAGTCTTGGTTATGGACAAAGGTCGCATGACGGTAAAATAATTATACCGAAATATATATTACAATATGTTAAGCGATAAGAAAAGCTCGTTACTAGCGACTTTAATTTTTGTTCTAGGAATTCGATCATCCTCATATATTATTGCAAAATGAAAATGGCTCATTTTCCTCTATGGTTCAAAAAACTGGTCGTGCGATGCACGGTCAACTAGTGAAAATAGCGAAGGATGCGTATAAAACTACACACACACACACACACACACACACACACACATGAAGATAGATAATTATCTCGAACATCTCAAATTAAATGCTGTGCCAAGCAGTTGAGTTATAATTGAGCCGTTCGCTACAACAACAACTTAAGTCGAGTTAAGCTTTTGTTATAGATTTATTAATTTCCACGTCCAGCGTCATATCAGCTACATGCAGTATAAGTTAGGTACAAGATTTCCGGTTAATTATGAAAACCCTCTAACTTATACTGCGTACCGTTGATGATGTTTGTAATAACGATAGAAATTGCAATTATCTTCATGAGCGTTGATATGACGTCATCAATGCCGAATAAATTCACAAATTATTAATTACTTTTTAATAAATAATTTCTCCGTAAATTTTTAACAGGATTTCAATGAAATCCATTGCGCGTTACGTCTGTGATTTCTTAATGAACATAGGGTTTTCCTCTGGATGAGAGGTTTGAGAACACCCCGTATAAAAGTTACAGTAAGTTCCCGTGCCGGTTTGGACCAAACGTAATGCAGCACGATGGAAACTTGAGGAAAATCGAGACGTAGAACCCTTCTGCGTTCATCCCTTCGTCGAGGCGCTGGCCGCATACCTTTGGAGATCCCTCCCATCAATCCCAAGTTCCCAATCTCTAGTTAAAGTCGTTAAACTTTAACCAGCGATACGGAAATCGTTCATTAAACAGACCATGGGACTTACGCCGGCCTTCCATTGATAGCTTGTTCCTTCAGTCCATCCGACGTCATCACTTACGAGGCGTTAGTCATAGAGGAATAAATTCCGACTTGTGTGTCGATTAGTAATTCGCATAACGGAGTGCAAGCGTATTGATTCGTGACTTTACAAAGTTTCGATGTTTCGGAATATAAACGCGGTCGTAGCCGCGATCTTTACCTTGTCGCGCGCGCGCGCCCGATTGATTCGACTCGTATGTACACGTGACGGTATGCAGTCTCCTATACTGTACGTATCACATTACAACTTCAACCACTTTACCATCATCATCCGGGAGTAGGATTTCCCAGTAAAATGCACATCGCTAATTATTCGAGGCTCTATGTCGTGGGGTAATAATTGGCAAACAGGGCACGCGACGATTAAACTGGTACGGGTTCTTTTTGACAATAGCTCTTGAGAACTTAATAGTGAAAAGACGGTAACTAATAGATGAAATAGTCGTCCGGATGGCTTTTATTTGAATCTAGTGAAATGTAAGCTTATTTTCAAGCTTGGTACTCATTCCTCGTACAATCAACATAATACGGGTACGTACTTTTATCCGTACTACTTTTTTTTTTCAATGATTTGAATGTTGCATCGTTGATTCTGTCAATTACAGGATTTAGGGACGATTCAAATCACAACAGAAGTTGCATCGAATAGCTATGTATATTACCGACTCTCGGCTTTTCAAACGATTCCCTACACCCTCCCTTCATCGCGTCTCCAAATCTGACAAGTGGATATAGCTCTTGCCCTCGGGGCTTGTTCTTCCATTTCCGTAATATAATTTTCCCTTCCATTGAAAATTTAAGGAACAAACGTGATTGATGGCTTTAGGGTGATTCAAATGTTATAACTGGTAGGTAGCGTATCTTCCGACCCCCCAAGGCTCAATTTCTTATTTTCTCTGATTTCATTCCATCACATTTCCTCGCCCCGTATAATGTAGGTACCTATTCAGTGATACTGTATTGAAAAAAAAATATTATAAACGTGAAAGATGAAATAATGCCTTTATATGTATATGGGGCGTTCCATACAAGATCAACAAGCCCCTGACCTCCATCATCGTGGATTTGCTTCACGATTTTTTCCCGTGTCGTGCTTACTCTAAAAGGCCTCCAGTTCTTTTAATACACTTTTCCATCGTGACGTTCAAATTTTACAAGAAATATTCGAATTTTCTCTACTGAATAAAAATCACTTCAAAAGTTTAATTAATTCTTTCCCGAATTTTTCGAAATAATTGAGGTAAAAATTAATTTCACCTTTGAAGCGTGACTTTTATTTATCCGAGAATATTATATTTCCTGTAAAATTTGAACTCGGTTTAAAAATTAATTTTGTGAAAAAAATGTTTAAGGTTCGTTAAAAAATAGTAATTTAAATTTTACCGCTTTTCGAGGAGTGTTAAACAAGTTGTAACTTCTCAGAAAAATCTCGAGAATATAAACACATACAAAATATAAATTAAAAGTAGGCGTGCGGCAAAAACGAATATTACAGAAAAAATAGTTGATTAATAATGTATCATAGAAATGTAATGCATATCGTCGTTGGTTTAGGAATATCTCCTATATGTGCACATTTTACCGATTCTGCGATTTTACTATATTTAGTATCAGAAAGTTGGTCCGCACTGTTTGGTAGTATCACCTATGTGCCACATAACCTTTAAAATGTTTAACATTCAATAATAAATTGAACCTATTTAGATTTTAATAAAATTAAGAACATTTTTTTTAGCTTCCTGTAAAGGTTTCGCTTCCTTAGGTTATTTGCACATAGGAGATATTCCTAAACCAACGACAATGTGCAATAACGAATATATTGACTGAATATATTGTAAATTAAATCCTCCTACATTATATAATCGCTTGCAGTTATCAATTAAATTTCAAGGTGATAAAATTAAAACTAATAAAAATAAAAACAATTAAAATTAGGCTCTTATGTTTATAGCGTAATTCTGAACAAAACGTAATGGAAAGTCTGTAGGTACATAAATTGCATTAGGTATACAATTTTGCTTCCGCCGTTTTCCTATACCAGTTTAATGTAAAAATCAGCGGAAGCAAAGTTGTACAACTAATAATTAAAAATCAATAATTTGATTTAATTTAGATAATAACATAATGTTGATTAAAAAAATATTGGCATCGTAAAAACATTAAATGCTTTGAATATTGTAATTAAGCAAAATTGTTATATGGATTAAGTTGGATACGAATGAGAAATAGTGTTGAATGTGAAAAAAGAGTAATACTTAAATATTATATCAAACAGTAAATATTAAGTTAAATAAAACGAATAAAATTGATTAGTCAATAAGCACGTACGCCTACTTACGAAAACATGTTGCTGATAATATTACAGAGAAAAAAAAGAATACTTACGTACCTGCAATACCTACATAAATCCTAGATTCACTTCAGAATTCAAGATCGTCATCATCGCACTGCCATTCATTGAGACATTGTCATCCATTAAGATATTGCCATTCATTGAGAGATTGACATCCACTAAGCCATTGTCACAAATATTATCATATTTGACCAATCCAACACAAAGTCGACATCCTTGATCAACTCATTCAGTTATCCCCAATTCATTTCGCTGAAAATAAGGAGCTACCTCGGAACATTTTGTAGCAGGATCGATGAGTCAAAAGTAAAGTGATATCGAGCCGCGAACGACGTTTCTCGATGAACCAGCATTACCGAGAAAACGTTCATTAACGACTCGGTTGATTTTATGTAGAAATACGCAGCCAACTACAAAGACGGACTTTTTCACATTTTCCAAATGCAAACAGCTAAGATTTTGAGACAGAATATGGCCCAATTTTGTCAATACTTAATCGTCAATAAACGCCAGAACTAATATACGCTAGTAGGCGCAATAAGTATACTAATCCACACTCAACTTGGTCAATACTTATTTCGCTGAAAATTATAGTTATGCAATTTGCTGACAATGTAAGTATTAACAGATTGTATCTACACTCCATCTCAGCCTCTTATCTATTCAGCGCGACATATTATGATAATATTGATGCTTAGAGGGGAGCAGAAAATATGCTGACAGAAATGAATTATTCCATTCTCAAATGCAATTTGAGGCATCTAAACAATTTCATACATTTTTATGAAATAAAAATCTCAATATTTCGAATGCAAATAAAATGCCACGTATTTCTTAATACAAATAAGGATCTCACGTATTGTATATCATTTATGTTCAAATAAAACTTCAAATTACATAAACGCACAAAATTGAATCGAATAAAAAACCAAGAAACTACCCAGATAGACTTGTATGAACGTTTAAAAAAAATTGTTCTTCAGAAAATTGTTAAATGTACAACCCAATACGATTCAAATTAATCGCAATATTTATTGTAGCAACATATTTACGAAAAATGTAAGGTATATTAAATAAATGTTTAGCGTTTTAATTGTACTAGTTTGAAATTATTTAATGATACAAATATATAATACTTGTTTAATGATGACTCATAGAGCACCCTACCTTGATGCATCAGATGAGCTAATAATAGATGAGCTACCTAAAGTTGCTGTACAATTTACACAAATTTATCTATCTGGGTAGTAAAGCGTTAAAAAATCAAGTCATATGATATGGAATATTGAAAAACTCGAACGTGAGGTCCCTGGATACAGAATATTGACATAAAATAATATACGAATGACAACGTGCACGGTGACAATACGACAAATAAGTAAATCATCCTCTTCGGCGAATCGCCTCTTCGAGCAAAGCTCCCAACAATACGTAGGCTCGAAGATTCCCTGCATTCGACGAAAGCCTCGCCAGGATGAACAAAATCACCTTTCCATATCATTCGATCGAATCTACTAGACTCTCGAAGTCCGAGTCGATGGAAAGTCACAGATTCTTAATTATAAGTATGAGATTTCTCAAAATTTATAATTGAGAATCAGTGACTTCCACCGATTCCGTTTCAAGGAGAACCTTGAACGAAACGAGATGGAAATTTCTGTTCACCCGTGCGACGCTTCGAATCGGTTCAGTCCGCCCTTGGATCTCAATGAGTCCGCAGAGACATATCGAGATCGAAGTACAGCTCTTTACGAGACTTTCTCGCGAGCTAAGTAAGTGACTAGCCCAAACGACGACCTACGATTCGCTGAATAGCAGTCCGTAAACGTCTGTGCACATTTGGTCGAATCCTCGAGCCCTTTATTCACTGTCACATTTCTTACTTCATTTCGAAATCTCCTCGGTCCGCTTTCGATCTACACGAATCTCTAAAAATTCGTGAAGATAACGAACGGACATTATTAGGGATTTCCATTCCAAGTAAATAAGCTCGAACGACGATCTGCGATCGTGGGAATCGCAGATCGGAAATGTTCGAGCCAATTAACTTTGAGTCTTCGCGTTCACTTCGCGCACTTCTAAAAACTCCTTGACGACTTAAATACTTCATTTTCGCGTGCGTCCGGGTCTAGAACCGCGGGCGCTTGCATTCGAATCCCGGATCCGGGAGAGCTTTCGCTTATTATTCCGCGAAGGAACTCCCGCCCGGCCCGGCCTACTTAAAACTAGTCACACATTCGCTCCGAAAGACTAGCCTACCTCCCTCGGCTATATATAAAAAATGCAACACATTCTCTCCAACACAACCATTCCACGAATTCCATTCGTTCCATCCCGGTGCAAGGGCCTACACTAGGGATAACGTCCCGGGACGCATCCGTCACCGGAGCTTGATCTACCTGTCATAATAAAACACACCTGAGCAATGTGTACTTACTGTTTGCGAAAGCTGGAAAAATATTTCATGAATATGATTAGCAGTTTATTCATCTAAACGAGCTAAGGATTCTATTGAATTGTAGTATATGTGTGTTTTGTATAAAAATGTTGGAATATTGAAATAAAAAGTGAGAAGTGCTCATCTTGAAACTCTAATTTCAAACAGTAGAATACAATAATGGAAGAATATTCAACAATATATTTTAATTGTAAGCAATTCTTCGAATCAAAATAGTCGATTTAATATCGAAAACCCTGAAGCGTTCTCCGAGTAGAAGTAAAAATACTAAAGACTTTGCAAACTCGCACGAAACGTTTACTTCGACGCAGAGAACGACCTGACGCGCAAACTCTCATCGCTCCTCGATAAAATTCAATTCGACGAGTGTCTCTGATAATTTGAACGGCGAGAGGGAAATTTTTACCAGAGTGAAGTCGGAGGGTCATCCGACTTCAACGCTAATTACGCCATATTCAGAAGGATCTACCGAATACCGCGAAGGAAACGATGAGAGGCTCAGCATGAAATTATTGAAAGCATGGCGAGAAGTTCACGAGCCGAAACCGGTGGAGGCTTCGACTCGTGGCCACCGTGCACAGTTGTCGAAAGGTATGAAAATTACAACCAGTTTTCGGTGTCGGTTCGGACCAATCGTCCTGCGACATGATCGAAAACCGGAGGGACTGGAAGACATGCATACCCCTCTGCGTGATTCCCTTCGTCGAGGCGATGGCTGCTTACTGAAATCTTCTTGCACTGCCCCCGGAGATCCCTCCACATAGGCCTATTCCACGAAAATCGGCTAACCAAATGCTTCAATTTATTAATTACTATTTGTACGAAACTGACTACCGATTTAACGTGAAATAAGCCTACTCTCTAGGAGACCGGCGGGACTTACGGCGGCCTCTTCTTCGAAGTCATCTGCTTCAGCCCAACATTTTACATCCAACCATCCTTTTCGAGAATCTTTGAGGGCCATCTCAGAATATCTCCGATATCGTTGAACGATATCTGCTGAAGGAAACAGAGGTTAAACATTGAGAGTCGCAGAAATGTGGAATTGCTGATAAAATCACGTTTAACTGAAAAGAAATGAAGGGTTTCTTTCAAATCCAATACAAGGCATGTACGGTATTATTAGGCACTAATGTCTATTATTGAGAACAAAATAAATGATAACCAAAATTTGACTCGCGAGTAGCGAACGTCCTTACGACGTGACGTGTTCGCACATCTAAATATTTTCAATGTGAATAGTGAAATTAACACAAGTTACGAAAGGAAACAACATTTCCGTCGACAATATAAAAATTCAATTCCATTAAAATATCTAGAATATATTGATTTCCAATTTACCCTCAAATTTACAGCTTATTTATTGAGAGTCTAATTTATAGAATAAATTAAGTTCTCCTCTTAGTAATTATACTCCGTAAAAACCCGATCTCCACGCGGTTTAATTCGTTTTAATGCATTTTTATGGTTATATCTCCTTCATTTTCAATTATTTCTTAACACAGTATACCCTTAACTGTCGTAGCTAAATGATTGTATGACTTAACCATTTACAACTTCGATATTTAGCAGTCATAGTCTCTCTTTCTGTAAGTCTGCAGCCATTATTTACATAATAGCCTCACGAAGGACAATAAGGATAATCATTATTGAGTGGGAACTTGGTGCAACAATTTATTGCATCGTACAACGATTACTCAATTAAAGCCAAACGACAGTCATAAATGTAAATATATTATTCATCATAACACACCAGATATTACAGCATAAAAAATATCCAGCGTTAACTTAATTCAATAGCGAAGTATGCAGTGTTTTCGCTTGAGAGAAGGATACACTCTCTTCATTTTTAAGGGAGGTCCAATATTTCCACTTGAGAAAATGATGAGCTATCTTCATCGTAAAGGCGGATCCAGTTTTTCCACTTCAGAAAATGAGGCGCTATCTCCACTTTACAGAAGGATTCGGTGTTTTCATTTGTCAAGAGAATGCATTAACTTCGTTTTAGTAAATGGTCGAGTGTATGCACCCTCGTATGTACTGTCTTCACTTTAAGCGGGATTCCTACTGGAAGCGGGAATACACTGTCTCCGTTTTGGAGAAAATTCATTGTAATCGTTTGTATGGAGACTGCGGTATTGCATGCGAAATCGGATTGTGTCATACTATAGTACTCATAGAATTAATATTATAGCGAAATAAACTTGAATGTAACTCAAAGCCAAATAAACTGAAATCATTAATGCTTTGAGAAAAGCCAAGTACTGTGATAAAATATATCAGAAGAGCAGAAAAAGTAATCTGCACTACTCTAGCTCTGACACCCATTTTCTTTTGAAAGGAAAACTTGGTGCGTTCGATTGAATGGGAGAATCAATATTTGTAATCGAAATGAGGTGAGGTGGTGAGTGAAATCTTCCGGTGTCATTCCATCTATTGATAGCTTTTGGGCGATCGTGCTCCATTTGAAAGGAAGTTTCAATGCAATTATGAGGTAGGATTTGGTATTTTATTTAATTTAGATACACAGTCATTTAACTCGAGAGAAAGGCTGTAGTACTTTGGTCAAGAGGAAAGTAGCAACATTTCGTTTGAGAGAAAGAATCAGTGATTTTTATTCTTGAAAGTGCAGGAGCAGTAGTTTCAAGGCAAGAAGTAGAGTTTTTATTTTATTAACGTTCAGCATTGCATTATTCATATGAGACAGGATTTTTGCATTGAGCAGGGGAAACATGAAAACTATATTTAAGATTTCCATGCCATTAGTTGCGATTTAAATAGTTTCCTTAAAATAAAAATATTTGCACAGTATATATTTCGATATATACGAGTCAAAATAATAAATAAATTATAAATTCAGACTTTCCGAAATATCAATACTTTCGATAACGTCGCGACGTTATTTTATTGATACAAACATCGTGCATTTTTCGTAACACTTCTTGTGCTCTAATTTGCCATAGAAAGCGAACCACGATAGTACATGTGTGAATATAAAGTACGTGTCTCCTTGAAAGTAAAATTCTCAATTAGAGAGAGAGACACGTACTTTATATTCACACATGTTTGTCAAATACCGATAGCGTATATTATACACGAGGAAAATAAAAAGAAGTAGAGTAAAATGGGAAGCTAAAGTTATGATTTTTGATTATGCAAAGCAATATACAAATAATGAACGAAAGGCGGATATATTTATAATAAGAGAGCGCTTATTAACACTAGATTTACGGAACCCCGTCAATTGTTCGGGGACTTATTCAGTGCCATTCAATTTCGATTATCTAGTAACCTGAGATTTTAGACTAAATTGGTGAAGTACTTTTTTGTAGATTAGATTTCGTTGTACAAGGTAGGTACAGTAACATAGACTAAAATTTCGTAGTTATCGAGATAAAAATGACCGCAAAAATGACCATTTTAGAACGTTGAATCCATCCGTAAATCTAGTGTTAAATAATAACACAAGTAGTTGTATGCATTCGTATATGGTAAACTTAGTCGAATTTGCTGAAATTCATATTTCTTAAATTGTAGTACAAACAAATACTCTGATCACAATCCTTCAGCTTCTTCAGTGAAGAAAGAAGTAATGCAAATGAAAAGAATGCTCATTTTTACTGTAATTTAAAAAATAAGGACAGCTGTTCATTTTATTTGCCATGATTAACTTCAATAAATAAGAGACATTTAACACAACGCCAGTGAATATTTGCCAAAGGTATTTGCAAAATCAAAGTATTATTCTTAAAGACTCACCGCTCTCAAGACTGCACTCTGTCTGCACCGAGTGTATCTCTATCTGTTGTTGACGTAAAAGTATAACGAACGATGCAGATCTATTCAGTGCAGCCAGTGCAGCTCAAGGGAAAATACTATAAGATAATGCTACACCGAAAGAACTCTTGGTTGGGTTAACAAAATACTTTCAATGAGTACGAGCCAGCAAAACGTTTTTTTCGGAATCGCAAAATTCTTCGATTGATTTTACGAAAACTTTAATGGCAGAGCTAAACATTTGGATAATCCGACAAATATTTTTTTAGGTTGTCAAATTGACTCAAAAAATTTATTTTGTTGGCTACTTTTTCTTTTAAGTGTAGATAACGTTCCGCGGAGAGAGAGCGGGTAAATGTGTCACGAAATGAACGGAGCAGCAGCGATCGAAAGTCTATAGAATAGAGTTACAGAAAACCGCGACTGAATAAGCGATATCCGTAATCATTTGATTGTGTAAAATCGCGATACTTTATTACGTGAAGAATATATCGAGTACCAAGCCCGCGGAAAAAAATACATGTACATACATAGAGAGCTGCTCGCCCACACACAGCTAAAGTTGCCCGAAATGAATAATGTCATTGAACTTTATTAGTAGGTACGCGAAAAAAAAAACTGCGCGACGCTATTGCACTTGAATACGCGTGCTTTGAAACCAGAACAATAAGAAAGCACGCATCGACTTATGCGGCTGCGTGTACATAAAAAATATAGCCGCCCGAGGCGCAACTCGTGTGAGAAACAGGCGCGAACGCGCCCATGCACTGCAGCTCGTCACCTATTGTCGTCTATGAATGCAATACGATTCGAGAAAATGCAAGGCTAGAAGTTAATTCTTGATCGTTCGAACGTTTCGTCGAAATGCCACGCGAAGCAAATGAAATCATAGGCGATATAGGTAATACGGCTAAATCGGTCTTCGAAAGAATTCTACCATACACCCCGAAGTTTGCGTAGTCGAATTAGTTTGCGTCGTACTAGTAGAATATCGACGAACGGAATGTTTCTTCGAATCGCGGACAGAAATTACGCGCAATTTGGAGAAACCAAATAGGAGAGGACGTGCTCGCGTTGATACAAAATAAGAACAATATCTAGAAAGAAGCTTACTCGAGGCGAGCGTCGATGACCGGACAACGGGTAGCGTTCAAAGGCGTCTACCGACGTAAATTTTGAATTTGTCCGCTTCTTCATGGGTTCAGCATTTTACGAGTACGATTACAGGCGTACCACGCCACAAAATATCATGGAAATATCGTTCGCAACGCACGCTACGTACGAGAAATGACACGCGTGCGACGTACCATCGTACTCGCGACAGTCGGGGAAAAGTGAAGGAACGGCTACCTCTCCCGTAGCTGGCCGAGCAAGACTCGACAGACGCGCGCCAGGGTGAGGGGAGCGCGCGAGGAGAGGGGACCAGTAGTCCATGCGACGTATCCTGGATGAAATTTGACACATTCGCAACCGGCATATTTTTTCCATTTTTGATACTGAATACCGACGAAAATAATGAAATTCTGAAGGTGGTTGTCGCAAACTTGAATCGTTAAAGCAAGGATAAAAATGATAAAATTTGTTTTGAAATATTAATATTGCAATTATATGTTGTTTAAAATAAAAAAATGTTTATAATTTGTATACTTACTTTATAGGTAGACAATAGACCACTTATTATTATTGTGCTGAATTTATTTAGCATTATATTACAGGTATTTTTAAAAAGGCGAGTGAAAAAATTTAATATTTCTGGTTAGTGTAATATTTCGAAAAACAATGACTTGCATAAAGGAACTTTACATAATTTGTGTGCATATATATGAAGTGACGTGATGAATTCACGTCAGCGGCCGCGAATGTGTTAATAAAAAGTATTTGCATACCATAGCGGGCCTCGGAATTCCATAAACGAATTGCTACAGCGTTAATGCATATCTCGATAGTATTTAAGTGACGGAACACAATATCGCATAATTCTTTCGTAACTAAAGCCTTGTACGCACTGTGCGTTCCAGTGCACGCGAGCCTTCGCACACAAGTACAGTTCCCTTTGATGTGCATCAGATACCGACTGGCCGCGGGTCGTCGCGACGAAGGGAAGTGTACTTGTGTACGAAGGCTCTCGTACACTGGAACGCGCAGTGCGTACAGTGCGTACTGGACGGAATATATGAATCTCTAGTTATTACAGTCGCGCGATTTGAAACGCGCGATTCGAATAGTGCGTTTCAAATCGCGCGACTATGAGAGAAACTAGAGATTCATATTTTCCGTCCAGATGCAGTCGCGCGTTTCGTTGCTCGAATCGCGCGATTCGAGTAGCGCACTTCAAATCGAGCATCGACTTATAAGCGTCTGCGTGTAGATAACAAAATATAGCCGCCCCCGAGGCGCAACTCGTGTGACAAACAGGCGCGAACGCGGCCATGCACTGCAGCTCGTCACCTATCGTCGTCTATGAATGCAATACGATTCGAGAAAATGCAAGGCTAGAAGTTAATTCTCGATCGTTCGAACGTTTCGTCGAAATGCCACGCGAAGCAAATGAAATCCTAGGCGATATAGGTAATACGGCTAAATCGGTCCTCGAAAGAATTCTACCATACACCGAAGTTTGCGTAGTCGAATTAGTTTGCGTCGTACTAGTAGAATATCGACGAACGGAATGTTTCTTCGAATCGCGGACAGAAATTACGCGCAATTTGGAAAAACCAAATAGGAGAGGACGCGCTCGCGTTGATACAAAATAAGAACAATATCTAGAAAGAAGCTTACTCGAGGCGAGCGTCGATGACCGGACAACGGGTGGCGTTCAAAGGCGTCTACCGACGTAAATTTTGAATTTGTCCGCTTCTTCATGGGTTCAGCATTTTACGAGTACGATTGCAGACGTACCACGCGTGCGACGTACCGTCGTACTCGAGACAGTCGGGGAGAAGTGAAGGAACGGCTACTTCTCCCGTACCTGGCCGAGCAAGACTCGACAGGCGCGCGCCAAGGTGAGGGGAGCGCGCGAGGAGAGGGGACCAGTAGTAGTCCATGCGACGTATCCTGGATGAAATTTGACACATTCGCAACCAGCATATTTTTTCCATTTTTGATACTGAGTACCGACGAAAATAATATTTTGGTCATGGGGAAATTAGCAACATTTCGTTTGAGAGCAAGAATCAGTGATTTTTATTCTTGAAAGTGCAGGAGCAGTAGTTTCCAGGCAAGAAGTAGAGTTTTTATTTTAGAAACGCGTTCAGCATTGCGTTATTCATATGAGACGGGATTTTTGCATTGAGCAGGGGAAACATGAAAACGATATTTAAGATTTCCATGCAATTAGTTGTGATTTAAATAGTTTCCTTAAAATACAAATCTTTGCACAGTATACATTTCAATATGTACGAGTCAAAATAACAGATAAATTATAAATTCAGACTTTCCGAAATACCAATACTTTCGATAACGCCGCGACGTTATTTTATTGATACAAAAATCGTGCATTTTTCGTAGCAATTCTTGTGCTCTAATTGCGCAAAAATTCTCCGCAAATTTCTTCTGCGCAAAAAAAAAACAATTACTCGAGCCTATCAAATACTTTCTTGCACGAAGAAAACCATGACTTGATCTTGAAATTATCATATTTTTGATTAAAGAAAACACTTTTTTTGGCAGTAGGCATTATTTCTCTCAGTGTACAAATTCAACAATGCGACGACAGTGCCTTCGAGAAAAGAACGCCTCGACGTTACGATATCCACTTTACAGTCGACCCCTTCCATTAAGATTCCCCGGATCCAATTATCGACTCGACGGGATTTCTTCGTGAACTATAATCGCCGCTCGCGATCGAAGAAATACACGGATTGCCTCTCGCTGCGACGAACCGGCCTGCAGCGCAGTTTCACGGGCAACTGAGCGCGCAGGCTTTTAATTAATTCCGCGGAGGAGCGAGGATCCGACTTTTTTTCGGGGAGAACGGACGCCATTCCGCACCCGGTTCGTTTCTCCACCCCGAATCAACCCCCGCCGGCCGCCCGTTCGAGGTCATTTCGCGCAAAGGACGTACGGCTGCGATCGGTATATATAGGTACATATTTCCATCTGCTGCTGCCCGACACGGCGATATAAATTTCTCTCGCCACGTAAAGTTTGACGATTCCGCGAAGAGCGCACGCTCCAGCCCCAGCCGCACAGCTGAGTGGGCTTTAAGCAGTCGCGAACGAGTCGTCGTCGGGGGTGGTGCAAAACCCGCTTCGTCCTCGCGGAGTTCCGGGCTCTCCTCGCTTCCGAGGCGACGCACATCGCGATGTAGTAGGCTCTCGCGGGGAAATATACGCGCGCCCGTTTTCGCGTTCGATTTGCGCCGATATAGCGTCGCGCGTGACTGCCCGCGCGTCGAGTGCGAGAGATCGAGCAAACGGTGCGGCGAGATGACACGGCGGAAGTGTGTCGGGAGCTGCTGCAAGTAAGTCACCGGGCTCGAAAGTCGAAGAAGCGCGAGGGAGGAAAATTGCAGTCGTGGACGAACGAAAGGAGGAAGCTTCGTGCCATTTATTGTCATTTTTCGATTATTTTTCGTTATCTCCACTGAAATTTTCACATTCGATTGATATTCTCTCGTGATGAAATTTACGTCGAGTTTTTCGAAATAAAAGGAAAACGATTTTTTTAATATTTATCATCTACCGTACACCACGTGTCGCACTAAGGGTTCCGAAAGCGCACAGCCTCCCTCGACGTGTCATCGACGCGTCTTTTTACAGCCCCGTCGAGCCTTCCCCGCGTCGTCGACATGGACAATCGGGTCGCGGATTGCGCGATACAAATTGTTACCGGAGGGAGGGACGCGAGCCGCTCGTTTTTCTCCCGATGCCGACGTTCGTTAAGCGTAGGAACTGCTTCCTCATTAGGTGTTTGCACGCTTCGTTCAACTTTTTTTCTGATTACCCGACGCGACGGCTGAATTGGGAGAAGAAAGGAAACGGAGATACACACGCGGCGCTGCGTGTAGGTATCGTCTGTTTGATAAGAGGGGCTCTCCGACTCCTAGATACTACTTGCTTTTCGTGCGTGGTGGTGGGGGGTGGGGGGGGGGGGGGGGCTTTATTAGATATTTCTATACGTACGTGTATACACCCTCGTTGGGATGAGGCTGTCTCTGGCCGATATCGATTTCTGAAATTTCTAAGGTTCGTCGTGGCCTTCCTCCTTTCGGAAGCGAGAGGGTGGTGTGGGTGGTCTGCTCGGACTGATCTCGTACGTGTGTACGTTGAGGATGGAAACGCGTTAGTCTAAGATCCGAACTAGAGACGTTCTTCACTGATCTGCTTACCGGATGAAAAGTATTTTTTATCAAACATAATACGTCAATGAACATATCGCGTATGGGTAGGCTAATAAAATATGCTCAAGACTACCCTTAAAACTATATAAACAGGTGAGCTGATATAAGCAATTTGCACCGATCTGCTTACCAATTAAACTATATATGAAAATGAAGATAATTTTATGGCAAACACGATGGTATAACCCTACCTGCAAAAAATCGGTCATGAATCACGGTTGTAAGGCTTTGAAATTTATCGGAGCTAGCCAAGATGCGCGTACTACAGGGAAATTTGCTATAGGACGCAACGTAGGAAGTGGGCGCGACGCGACGGTTAGATGAGAGAGAGTGCGTACATGCTGCTTCCTCGTACGCGATTGACAAAGATAACACTACTAAAATGCCGAGAAAAAGCGACTACGATGGAGTAGGTACTGCCAGTAAACTTTTAATTACTTTAAATTAAATATAAAATATTAAAATGTGAGAAAGATTTTTCATATATTTTCAATTAAATAATATGTTAGTGATAATTATTCGATAAATTTTATATCTATTCTATAAAAATACCACAGTAAACAAACAGAAAAATTACATTTTTTAGAGAGCGATAAAAAATCATTAACAAATTGACGGTGTAAAAAAACTTTATCATAAAACAATGAATACAATAACAATCTTTACAAATATTATAACGATATTACAACAAATACAATATTATAGACCTCCAGAAACTTGTATGTTGCTGGAATAAGAGAGAGTGCCCAGATTTTATATAACAGTAACCTAAACAACGCAAAGACTCCAAGAAGAATTTTTCTTAACAATTTATCATTTCAACTTATGAAATCTCACTTAGAGGAAAGGTCTAGAATTTCGTCTTTACCCTCAGATATTTTTAATGCGTTACAAACCCACCCCATGAGCCATCGCCTCGACTGTCTGTTTATCACATGTTCGGAAAAAACTTTCACTCGAAAACACCCGGTAAGAACGTTTTTCCCCTTTTTCTGTACTTTCGAGAAAGAGCCATAAAGTAATAAATTGTCCCTTCTCCAGACAGGCAAAAATAAAAATGCAAAGTTAGTTGTATCTTGAACGAAAATAATTTTACCAGGGATCCAACAATAATTGATTGAAAAAAATAACGATTGAAAAAGATAACACTACATTAAATTTATGTAATAATGGGGAGCACGCATTTTTCCGCAAACTGAGGGATGTAAACAGCGAGTCGCTCGTAGTCGCTTTTTCTCGGCATTTTAGTAGTGTTATCTTTGTCAATCGCGTACGAGGAAGCAGCATGTACGCACTCTCTCTCATCTAACCGTCGCGTCGCGCCCACTTCCTACGTTGCGTCCTATAGCAAATTTCCCTGTAGTACGCGCATCTTGGCTAGCTCCGATAAATTTCAAAGCCTTACAACCGTGATTCATGACCGATTTTTTGCAGGTAGGGTTATACCATCGTGTTTGCCATAAAATTATCTTTATTTTCATATATAGTTTAATTGGTAAGCAGATCGGTGCAAATTGCTCATATCAGCTCACCTGTTTATATAGTTTTAAGGGTAGTCTTGAGCATATTTTATTAGCCTACCCATACGCGATATGTTCATTGACGTATTATGTTTGAAAAAAAATACTTTTCATCCGGTAAGCAGATCGGTGAAGAAAACGTCTCTAGTTCGGATCTTGTACTACGTGTGATGAGGGGTGATGGATAGGACCGCGCGGGACGAGATGGACACTGAGAAAAAAAAAGTAGTTATGACATCTATTTTGGACTCAACTACTCTAGTTTTGTAATCAACGCTAGTTATAATATAGTTATCACAACACTTCTTTTATTCTGGTAACTAAAGAGTTACGACAACTATGACATGCCCGGTCTCGTTGGCTCGGTGCTCATAATACTTTATAAGCACGACTGACGATTGTTCAAACCTTACTACGGGAAACTTGATTGGCAAAAAAACTTGGCTTTTTTGCAATAGGCACGACTAATTGTAAACTTAGAAAGGTTTAGAGTCCCGAGGAATCCACGTCTACCAATAACTTTGGGATACCATATTTGATAAATTCTGCATTCCTGCATTATCCCTTATTATAATATATAGATAAATGTTTATGTTAATTGAAGGCACATCAATGATATACTTTTTAAATAGAACTAAATATATAAATGGTTAGGAATAGGGCTTAACTGGTTAAGAACTGGAACACTTACCGACAACGCGAATTTTATTGAATGAAACGACAAAAATCTAACTTTACCAACTATACATATACTGTCCAACCAAAAACACAATGGTTAGTTTGACGAAATTCAACCTTAATCCCAAAAAATTTGCTTGGAACGATTAAATTTTTTCCGAGTGTAAATTTTCTTAATTTTTACGTCAAATTAACAGAAATCGTTTGCTATGAGTATAAATTATAAATGATACACACGATATAGGTCAAAATGCCATTATCAAAATATAATTAAGGTGACAAATTTACACAAAACTTAACTTACCGTATCGCAGTAATGTGTAATATTTACTCATTATTTCCGAAACGCAATTTCATCATTCAATTCCATAAATATCATGCCAAGGAAGCATTCATAAAACACATACACAGTTGCCGCACACGCCGTAATCTAGGTTCTCGTAAAATTGCTGCAAAATTTATATGACATGTCTGGCTGGGAAGCTTCTCTTATTTTATCTTCTCCTCTCTCTCACTTTCTGTCTTTATTCGCGCGGTTTTAAAAATTCGAAGGAAATGCCCTAAGAGGTTTTTCCTTCGCTGAAATATTTACACAGTTTTTTTATACAATTTTCAATGAGATCACGAATGCACCTCATGTACCCTCGTTTTCGTAGAAGGCTTAATCGAGGAACGGGGAAAGTAATTTTTTTGGAGATGAGGAAAGGAATTTCATCTTCTCAATTATTGACGTAAATCAATTAACCAACAATTGTCACAAACGTTAAAGGAAATCTCGTAACATCGAGACGCTTTATGAAAATCGATTTTCCTCTCCCTGTTTTCCTACCTCATCTTCAGAGGTATTTATAAAGGGTGATGCACCCTAAAGCGAAGAACCAAATATCTTCCTTGTATTTGGGGGGGGGGGGATACGTAAAAATTCTTCCTACAAAAGTTGAAGGGCATTGTAGGCCAAATTTACCGAAAGAAAGATTTTTCTTCGAAGATTATTTCTTTCAGACTTATCAAGGTTATCGATGTTTTTTATTTAATGCAACCAAAATGGCCCACAACACCCTTTAACATTCATATGGAACATTTACTTGTATTCTCAAATTCAAAGAAGGTTTTAAGCGTCTCACCCTATATATGGCTTTTGAAATGCTAGAAGAATATTCCGGTGTTTTTTCCTACCGAGATATTTACTTATTCCCTCTGAAATTCGAAAGCGATACCTCAGCAGTATCCCCTTCCATCGCGGAGGGAAAAACATTTGCGAGAGGAACATTCCAGTAGCGTTCCTCTTTTCCGGGGTTAAAACAAATTCGACGAGAAGGGAGTGCTCCGGTAGTGGTTGCTTTTTTCAGGAGGTGAAAGGTTGCGTCGCGTGTTCATTCGCCTTAAGGGTTGAAACGAGTTGATATAACGAGAATCGACGAGTTTCGAAAAAGGAGACGATAGTTTCAGGAGAGGAGAAAGTTTTGGAAATATTTCACCAACTAGTTTCAAAGGGGGCGACGTTGAACTGCTCCTAAAGTGTTTTCTCTTATCTCTCTTTTCCTATAGAGGTATTTAAATGTACAATTACGATTAAATTCTGAAGGACGGTGTGAGCGAATTTTCTTAAATTAGAGCTTTCGGAAGAAGATAGAACGGTACGATGTAATTAAATCTTATCATATTTTAAGTGACACAATTCTAGTAATAAATTATTTATGAATTTTTCTCGAAAACTCGAATTTTATAAATTTTAAATTTTGTTTTAGCGCGATGGGATAATTTTAATACTCGAATACATTCCTATTTCATATTTGGAATTTATTTTTCATTTCATCATGCAACCTTCACCTTTAATAAATTTTATATTTCGTTTCAATCGCGCAATAGCTTGATTATTTAAATGCCTTCCTTTTTATGTAGGTACCTATTTCAAATTTTCAATTTATTTTTTAATAATTCATCATAGTGGAAGGATCTCCAAAAATTCAATGCTATAGAAACAATTCTTTACCTTATATTTAATGAATTATACATGTATCTACCTAGATACATTAATCATTCTAGGCAGGACCTTTTAGTTCAATATTTTGAATTCTACAGAAGGTGGGCGGTCGCTCCGAACCCCTCGCACATCTGCAAAAGAAATTTCTCGTCTTTCCTCGCTGTACCTTTTCGCTTTCTCGCCCTCTGCAGTTTCTACAAACTGAAAAGAATACTTCAGAAATCCCCCGGCTGAAGAGGAGATCCGCAATGTTAAAGTAACGTCCCCGAGCGCGTTTCTCTCTGCGTAAACGAAAAGTGGTAGGTCGAGTATCTGTCTAATGCCAGGGCGTATCAAGGGTCGAAATAAGTACAAGGGGGTGTATTTTGAAACGAAAAAAAGGTAGGAAGCTCTGGAAATATTTTCTCACCGTGTGCTCCTTCTCGAGATAAAATTAAAGCTCTCTCTCTCTCTCTCTCTCTCTCTCTCTCTCTCTCTCTCTCTCTCTCTCTCTCTCTCTCTCT